>BMAO01011164.1:0-39853 GCA_019973975.1 Trichonephila clavata | reverse complement strand
CTTGTGAGCGCAAATGTTGCTATAAAAAAGTGTAAAAACTTCTCATACTTTTTCACTATCACTGTATTATTTTTTAGTAATTTATTCTTAAGCATTAAAAAAATCCTTTGAGCATCAGTTGACTATAAATAATGAATATGTTCTTACACGTTAACTTTTTCATGATGAAAATTATTCCATATTTTCTCAGTAGATATTTTAATGTGTGGTTAAAAACATTGTTTATGACTTGTGATTTAATATACTAATAAATAATTTAATACTTCTAATTCTCTTCCCCCCACACCGTAGTTGTGATGTGAAAAGTTGGAGAGAGTGTGAGTAAATTGTTAGCTCTGATGCCATGTTTATAGCTAAACCATGTGCTCCATGTAGGTAAGCTAGTATGATAATATACAAAAAATACAAACCATCAACGACATCATTCAGAGATTAAGATAAAAACACAGATGTAATAATATAAATACATAACATATATAAATATAAATATATAAGATAAAAATATAAATATCAATATATATCTATAAATGAATGCGCTTTACTCCAACACCGTTCCACCGATAATTGTATTTTTTTGTGGAAAAGACTTTTGTTCGATCATCTTTTTTGCATCTTTTCAGCAGGTGGGGCTACAGAACATCAATTTGTGGTCCATTTAATCAATCGTCAAGTTGCCAACATGGTCAACGAAAATGATGCCAACTTGCCTCCATCGCCAAAATTTCGCAATGTTTCCATTGAATCGCTTTTATAATGTAAGGAACAACGTTGCTTGTGAATCGCTTAATTTTAACATAAAATAAATACAACAGAGCGTAACATATACGTATTACACATCCAGATATAAATTAATTATACTATTTTACACGATCATTAAACAACATTTGTAACAATGAGTTACTTTGATTGAGCAGAGATCATCTTAGGATAGTTTTTTCAAAAATCGACGCACAAGAGAGCTGCAGGGCTCTATGAATTTTAAAAAATACCCTTTTGTCAGCTTTTAGGTCTATAGACTTAAAATTTAACAAATATGTTTTTTGATTCAGCTGAGAAACGCAAAAAGCTATTTTTTTTGTTTAATTTGATACACACGTAAAATTAACTCATTAAAAACTTATTTGTCCTTCAATCTATATCGTTTAATTTTTAAATTCAACCGTGCGAGTAACGAATATAACCGCTAGTGTAATATAAATATATAATATAAATATAAATATATAAATATAAATATACAATATAATTATATAATATAAATATATAATATAAATATAAATATATCATATAAATATAAGATAAATATAAATACGTGTCATTTAAATACTGAACTGTAATAAAATGCATAAATGTTGAACAACTTAAATTTTCTTATATATATTTTATTTTGCTCGTATTGCAATTATATAATTTTTTTTAAAAAATCATCAAGCTTTTCTAATTTTGAAATTTACATTTTTTATTTAGAATATTGTGTTTTTTAACACACTTTTATAAACTTCACTTGTATGTAACAGAATCTTTGAACTCAATTTTTAACCACTTTAAAAGGTCAGATTAATTCGAAATTTTACTTACTTTTCCAGAATCGATGACGATACAATAATTTAATATTCTTATTCTATTGTCCTGATCAGGATCATCCGGATTAACGAGTTCCCATTTTCAGATCCCATCCCGCATCTAGCAATTAATTTCAGATCCCATTTCCAGATTTGGCGACTAAAAGATTAAATTACAACTTAATTCGATTAACTGTACAAGGTGTTTTTTAGTTTTTTTATACTATAATTTATTTGCTCATTTATTTTATTAAGTAAATCTGAAAAACACCCACTAAAGAACCTCCATGTCTTTACTTTTTAAAGCAAAATGTTATGCAAGCAGTCGGTTTCAATACAGACATTACTTTCTTCTGACACATTGCTCTGTTAAAGATTAAAATGATCATTTGTATTTTTTTCCATTTTCTCGCATCAATTTCACAGTCTTAAGGAAATTTTCTATTCATGGAAACTATGCAATTTTCCTTCTTTGGTATCATCATCACTCAGATATTCATGAACGTTGAAATGAGTTCCTGCTTACGATTTGAATATTTAGAATTGAAATTTTTCTCTTATGTAGATTAAAATTTAAAATAAAACTGTTTCGAGACATTGGATGCAAGAATGTATTATACATTATTCTTTTGTTGTTTATACAAGAGGATAATTTTTTAAAGTGCATATTTATTCTTTTTTTATTTTATGGAAAGAAAAAGAAAAATGTATTCAAACGTCTTTCATGATGATGAAGACCATAATATAAGAAATACTTTTTTAAAATTAATTTTTTTGCAGAACTCCTCATGCTTCACATTGCATAACATGAGGCTTACAGATGAAAGTGGTTACACAATTAAATAGTTTAAAACAAAATTAAAAGTACACCAATAAGATAAAATAAAATAATAGGGAAGGGAAGAAATGCATGAATAGAAATAAGGGGTGTTACCAATAAAAGTTTAAATATATATACAGAGCAAACCAATTTTCTTAAGACATTAAAACTTTCAGTAGGACCGACCAACAAAGACAAAACAGGTGGCCAAGAAATACCTAAAAGTTTCAACATCTTTTTAAAATTTTCTCTTTTACAATAATATAGGTTACTATACAACAATTTATATTCCGCAGTTTCAGAAACCTGACCACAAGAACAAATATCACTACCAATTAAATTAAACCTAGACAAATAGCTCTTATATTTTCCATGTCTTAATAGAATCTGGGATAACTTAAAATCATAAACAAATTTCTTACATTTTAGCCGTTGATAAATGGTCGGAAAAAACCTTTTAGTCCACAAAGCTTTAGGCTAGGCCAAGAATTCAGTGTTCCAGGTGGAAACAGTTCTTTCCCAAGCTAAATGCTTCCAGTGGGACATACATCGAAAGGTAAGAAGTGCTTTTGGACTTACTTATTAAGCTCTCGAAGCTATTGAATGGAATTTTTTTATTTCATATATACAGGTGGTTGTCAAAATAATTTAAACACCTGTGAATAAAAGTGGCATTTGAAATGTATATATAATCGGCTATTTCCCCATATGTACATTAAAACATTCATACATCCATGTTTTTTTTTATTTCTACTGATTTGCATATTCTTGTGATATTTACATTTTAATATTAATTGATACAAGTCCTATTTTTTATGAAGGCCACACAAGAGACTCACGTAGGTCTGCATTCCTCTCCCTTTTATAATAATACCTGCATACAATCACACACAAATCACGAAGAGTTTTATTTAAAACAAGATTCATCTAAAATGCTTTCACCCTAGAAGTGAAATATTTTAAAATTAGTCATTATAATGCCATATTCCATGGTCAACTAACAAGAACATTACTTAATCATGCACCAATATATCTATCCCAAATCCACAACATCGCAATCATCCAGCTCAAGAGTTTTAATAAGAACATAAATTTAACTAATCTTGCGAAGCCATGTGTTCGCATTTCACTCCAAATGTACCCCTCATGTTTTTTTTTTTTGCAATTCCTTGGGAACCCTTTCCCAAGAAATTGAGAGAAGAGAAATATTCCATATTCTATTAGCGAGAGAAATATTCCACAGGACCTTGCAAGCCTTTAGACTCTGAGGTGGACAACACTAACTAGGCGCCTGGCGACAAATTAGCAAACAAATAAATTCTTGTTTCATAAATAGAACCCAGTTTTTCGGCTGCACTTCTCGAGCAAACTTCACTCCAAAACATATCGAATCCATATCAGGAGCTGCGTGCGCTCACCTCTTTCACACCAAAGAACGATTCCAAAGTTTCATTTCTAAAATATTCCATTAACTAGCACTCCCCGAACATGCCTGTCATTAAATTGATAAATATTTAACTTTTAAAATAAATTTATTATTTTTTTTTCATATTACTAACTTTGAAGTCATCATTGTAACTCTGAAAAATACTATGTCATTTTAAAATTTTCTTTTACGGCTTCAGAACTACCATTATTTACTTTAAAGCAGTAACAGCTGTAAAAAAGATGATACAAATTCGAGTCATTGATTATCCATTGTTATTATCCATTGCTAATTGATTACTTCAAAAAAAATAATTAGATAATTAGAAAAACATTGCGGGCCCAAAAATTTGATGAAAGTTTCAGCACAAAAGTTTCGGCATCTTTTCACATAGGACCCCCCCCCCCCACACACATACACACTGAAAGTGCGGTCAAGGGGTGATGACCGGGAATCGCACTATTTTGTTTTTATTTTTGCTTAACTGTGGAATTGCGACTATAGCATTACAAATAATTCATCTGTACTAAATTTAGAAATCAAACTACTTTAATAACTTTTATTCATAAGCAGTTACTCTGAGACTAAAAAAATTAACCTATTGCAAAGATAATTTGCATTTACGTTTTAAAGGTTTGTACTACCTTTATCATGAAAGACTTTTCATATTCACTTCAATTTTCCTGACAAAGTTTTATAGTTAACCTTCGAAACAAAACATTTAAAATCACCGCCTGAAGGTATCTTACTTATCATTTTGTTCAACAGTAACTTACGAGCTCAAGATATTCCTTCTTATCAGATACTTAGAACTCTTTAACGACGAAAGTTTTGGAGAATTGTCTCTCTTTTCTCTCGTTAAAAATTTAAAGAAAAAAATTAAACGAAGATAAGTATCTCCCATTCTTTCTTCGATTAAAGGTAATTCTAAAGACAACATTAACTGATTCTTGGACTACTGAAATATATTTGAATCCGATACTCCTTCCATTTAAAAAAAACTGTGTATGGAGAGAAAATGACGAAAAAACACTTATTCTTAATAATAAAGAAATTTAAGAAGGAATAGAAAAAACAAAATTTAAACTCTTCTCAGAGATAAGTAAATACTGTTAAAGGGATACTTTGCGAAAGTTTTCTGCTCACCTCTTTCTCTTCCTGAAAATATTTATCTTTTGAGTAGTAAAAGATACTTCTAGATTTAATATCTAGTTTGCAATGCTCTCTTATGTCTTTTTTTAACTTAAAATGAGAGTAGGAAGAAAATAATCAAAATTAAGTTACAGAATAATATTACTATAACAAAAATAAATATATTTCAAATGCCATAGAAATAACTATGTGTTGAAGTATATGAAAAAAGCGCTCGGATTAACATTTACATGAAGGTTAAATTTTAATTTTATTTCTACTGCAACATTTCAACACCTTTTTTCAATAGTACCATGGGAATCATCCTCAATGACTATTAGGCTATGCGACTGTAAATCTAAAGCTGTGAATCTGGAATGCAAATGTAAAAATTAAGTATCTGTCTCAAAATACCAAAAAAGGTAATAAATACACCTATTAAAATTTCTTTTTAATTCCTAATGTAGTTTTTCCATCATTTTTTTATCTTAGGAATAATGAAAAATTTTGAGATTTAAAACAGAAATTATAATTATTTATGAAAAATTCAAAACCGCAATTGTTTTTCTGATTAAAGTAAACACACATTGTGTCTGGTTTGTTTCCTGTTTACAGCATTGATGCCCAGTCCACAGGGTTAACAATATTGCAGTTAGGGCTAGAAACACAGGTAAAAAACATGTATAGTCACAAATAAGGCTGGTAACAAGTGTTGGAAACGACCAGACAAAAATAAAGTCAGCTACGAGTTCGCCCCTATAACCCATTAAGCTACCACGGTACAAGTATACATTTTGAATGGTGTTGTCTTAAGAATGCTGAAAAGCAATTAAAGTCTGATAACAATAATCAAAGATTGATTTATTTGGTTAAAAAGTTTTGAAAATAATTAACGGAATTTTTGTGTGTAGGTTTTGTATAATAGTAGAAATGTTATAAAATTCAGATTTATTATCACTGTTTTATTACAAAATTTACAGTCCATTATGATAATATAATCACAGTTTTTTAGCAATTTCATATAATAACTAAGATAAAATGCTCTATGGTTTTTGTAGAAATTAAAATATCTCTTATCATAATAGTCATTTCAGAAATGATTTTTATAACAACACATCAAAATTGAAAAATTGAAATTTGTTCATAAGCCTTTGGTACATAATGGGCCCCGTTTATGTTATCTTTTGTAAATCTTTACCAATTTTTTCCAAATTTTGGTTAAAATGATTATTTTTTATGTTATTTAATATTGGCATATTTTTCTTAAAATACAACTAAACAAATCTAAAAACCACAAAAAAAACTCCATATATCCATTTTTTTCTAAAAATAGTTTTACAAATATTCAGATACTATAACTCTTAATTTTAAGCGAAATTATGAAATTATTTAAAATGACCTATCTTGGATCGTATTCATGTGCCAGTTCATCTCGAACCCCGATAGCATGGAACAGATTCACTGCTATTTCCTTCCACAAATCACGATGGATTCTAAGGCGAGTAATATTTTAAGGCCGCACGACATCCTGGTAGTAATTCACTTCATATTATTCACTTAGTAATTCACTTCCAAGAGTTCACGATTAACCTTCCACATCCTAATGGCTGGTGTTAAATAACATTTACAGCTGCTTAAATTCAATTCATCTCTACAGAAAGTGGTTTTTAAATTATAATCACAGTTAAAGAAAACACTTCCAAGAGGATAGCAGAAATACCGCTAATAGAATCCGTCACAACTCTGTTAAATCACGTCTTAATCCCTCAATTTTTTCACAAGCAACACAGAGCAATTCATGCATAACTATTACTGCATTCCCTTTTAATAGCTATATTCCTCACTAGCGCAACAAAGGGAAGTTCCAGCTTATCTCCGTTTTTATGTCAAATGGTCATATAAATTTGGCCATTCTGTATTACAATACATCTTAATACAACTTATATACGAAATATTAATCTAAAATTACTGAAAGAAGTTTCAATTCTCTAAAGAAAAAGTGAGATTTTTTTTCTTTGTTATGTATTAAATATTTTTGATTATTTTATTTAATTCAGCGTTTCTCAAATTGTGGGACGCGTCCCCCTGGGCGGGCGTGACAACTTTATGAGGGGGCGCAAACATATTGAAAAGTAGAAATCAAAATATTATTTAAAAAAAATATTAATTTAATGAAAGTAAACAAAATACATTCTGACATAATAAAAAATAAAATACACATTTGCACCCATATATCACACTTATGAATGCATCATTGCTATACAATGTATTTTATAATTAATTTGACAACACCAAGTTAAGAACAAGTTTAATAATTATCAGTGCCCCTATGGGATAGTCATATATAAAATTATATACAAAAATTAACACTTATCTTGTTAATATGTACGGTTTTTTAATGAAAAACTTAACTGCCGATTAAAAGTTACGCGAGTTGCTTCTAAATGCCAAACGTTTGCGAGTACGCAAACGTTGCCACGTAGGTGCGAGTATGTGATGTACTGAAGGAGGGGGGTGAAGGAATATAAAGCAAATAATCTGAAATGATTACATAACCCTTCGCAAACATTGCAAGGTCCTTTTATTGCATTCCAAAGCCTTCGGAATCATTTTATGGATAGCAGTGCACAGAAAAGATTGTACTTCAGAAAGATGAATATACTTACGTACGGGAAATTAACGCTTTGGCTGAGAGAGACGTTTATATACGCCGATGGAACTTAAGATGTTAAAGTCATATCGTGGTCTTAGTATCAAAGTATAGTATTATTGAATTCAATACATTGTTATTGTATGAGGGAGGCGTGATGAAAACTATTATTAAATATTTGGTCGCGAATATTGGAACTTTGAGAAGCACTGATTAAGACTATTAAGAATATTCCCTCTATTTTTTATGATTTTTACATCATTTATTATGTTTGAAATTAAATTAGAATATGTGACGTAACTCTAGTTAAAATTGGCTTTAGTTCTCATGACACGTGGAATTATCATCCTTTTTTAAGAGAAAAAAATGCTTTTTTTACCTTAATATTTTTTTATATTCACAAATTGAATTAGAAAGTGTGAAACAAGTCATTTTATTGATTGCCATCATTATTTCCCTTCTGATTCATTTCTTGGCTCAAACCTCTTGCTTTTGTCAGCGACTTTTGATTTCATCTCGAGAATAAAAGGAAGAAAATTAAATTTACGGTTGGAAGATTTTTTCAAACTCTATAACTCACTTAAAAGAATGATTTATTTTCGGTTTATCGATGACACTAAGTTATTGGAATACATCAGCGAGTTTGAACTATTTTTAGCACATAAATTCTGTAACATTTTCAAAGATTTTATACAATCGTTTGGGAAATAATTCATAAATTTTAAACCGACATTTTCGACAATAATATACATTAACAATTATATTGTTTTCATTTTAAATATGCTTTTTTCTTAATTTTAGATTACGACTATATACTAATTCTATCAAATTATATGATAGTACAAATATAAATTACAATTTCTGTATATGAACACATTCATTCAAATATATAAGAACACCTTAAAAACCATTGAATGCTTTATAATATAGATTGAAAAGTTATATTTTCATAAGTTTTTTTTTTAGTTTTAGAATGTAGATACTATTAGAAATACATAATTTAATAATCATAGTAATTCAAAGATATTAAAAGGTTTCTTACTTAGTATATTCAAATTTAATCAACTTCTAAGGAAACTTTTCTATTTATGTATTAGTATTTGAATTAGTATATTTTTATTCAAATGCTTCATATATTTCATATTTATATGTCTTTTTTGAATTCAAAAGGTAACTTTTTTCATTGTTGTTATTTTTGAAGTAGTGTTGTTTGTAAATTGTGTTGTTGAAATAAACCACCTTTATATCAACACCTCTTAAAAAATGTTTTAATGATTTGTAATTTTTATCGAATTCATTAAAAGAAACAAAAAAGAACGATGGGATTAAAATGAAATTTTTAATTTAATTTTTAAGTTAAATTAATCACCAAAAATTCAATTTTGTTTATTTTCACAATTATACGAATTACTTTAAATATTTTAATATATCAGTTGATTCAAAATTTGTGGGATCAAATTTAAATGCATGGAACTTTAAATGTCAAATTTTTATCTCTTTGTGCCAGTTATATTTTAGAAATGAAACATTTAAGCTACCAATCTAATCATTTTTATTAGTGGGAGTAAATTATGGCTCCGGAAATAGATTCTCGAACCCGAAACGAAATTTTACAACATTTGAAATATGTTTGCTCCAGTACAGTTATAAATAAAGAATTTAAAAATCGGAAAATACATTTTGCTAATGGATTTTTACCCAAACTTCGAAAATAAATAAAATTTGGCTGACTATCAAAAGCTCCAGGAAAATAATGTGGACAAAAGAAAGTCATTAGTGAAAAAGTAAAAAAAAAAAAAGAATCTGAAAAGACCTATCGCTGTCGAAAATCCTCTGCATCAAAGAACTTTAGCAAAGAAACTTCAGATATCGCAATCGACAGTTTGTCGTAACATAAAGAAAATTGGCTGTAAAAAAGTGAATAAATCGGTCTGTACTCAAATGTCTGTAAGACTGTAGAAAAACGAAGAAAACGTTCTTGGCCTCTGTATTTCATTTTACGAAAAGGTAGATACAAAGCATGGATAACTTCCTTCTGAAGCACTGTTTCATCTGTCATTTACAACTCGCATAATGAAGATACAATGTGTTTCACACAAACAAAAGCGTCAGAAATACGCAGCAATTTTTCAAAAAGGAAGTTGACGGACTAGTGTTATGGTATGGATGAAAATGTCCTCACAAGGCTTAACAAAACTATTTTTTGTAGAACCAAAAATTAAAATTGATGGTAAATACTATCGAAATAATGTTTTGAAACACTTGATCAAAAAATATAAACGTGCTTACCCTAAAGAAAACTTTGTTTTTCAAGTAAACTTTTGCTTGAAAAATGATTTGATGCACAAAGATTCTGCATCAAATCATACTGTAAATCCAATTATAAAGTGGCTGAAAGATTAAAATATAAATTATATGCCTCTTGAGAAATGGCTACCACCATCTCCTGACTGTGTTCCTTGTGACTTTATTTATATGGGGATACTTAAAAAATAATTAAATAGACGTGAAGTAAGAACACTCCAAGGACTTCAAAAGAAAATCAAAGAGGGAAATTACCTCCCAAAATAGCCAAAATGCCCTTTTGGCTTGGCCGAAACGTTTACGCAAAGTGTACTATGCTGAAGAAAACAAGTTAAAAATTTAATGTAAATATCTTATTTCTATAAAAATTCATGATACTCTGAAATTGGTCACATTATTTTTAAATCAACCGGTAATAATCAAATCAATATGCATTATTTTTATAGAGAAATGCTGTTGCTCATATTTGAAACAAGTATTGTTTATGCTGCAAAGTTTATTATCACGACAAATGTAAAATTTAAAAATATATATTTAATTAAACTTTTATATCTAAACACTTTATTATGTATATACATAAAAAACTAAAATTTTAAGTAACCTACTTCTCTCGCTCACTCCTTGTTAAAGGTTTTAAAAAACTAACATTTCCATAGTATTATTAAAATAAAAAAAAAGATATTGAAAATTATTTTATCACTTTCAACATTATTAGTATATGGGGTTGAATAATAAATTGGGTAAACTAAAACGTATAAGGATAAATGAAGAAATAAATTTTAATATTTTCTAACTTATAACTTATTTTCGTTTAACTAAACAAAATGATTTATTGTGAAGGATAATTTATAAATACTGCTTTTAGCTTCGGTAACAATGTTCGTAACTGATGAAAAAAATTAAGTATCCAAAATAATAATATTTATTTATTTTAAAAATATTTACACGCATAAATTGCTCCATAATCACTTTAAGAAATATAATTATGCTGCTAGAAACATGAGAAACAGTTTTTCTTAACTTAATCTACATCTAATATAACCATGAAAGAGCATATTTTCCGCAGAATTCATCTTTTTACATCCTTAGATTTACTTACGTCAAAATGAACATCATTTTTCACTCGTGGCTCTGTAAATTTAGTAAAATCTTGTGAGCTAAACAGGTGAAACTTAACATAATTTTTTCTTTTATTGTGGAAATTATTATTCTTGAAATAGTGTTTTGTGATAATATCGCTTAATTTTTTAAATGTCGCTCAGAAAATAAATTTTTGCTCAGTTAACTTTCCTTTTTAATTTGATTAATGATGCGAGTGTATAAGTAACTTCAAAAGAAGGAAGCAAACTATTCAATATAAACGAATTAAAAATACTAGTTAGTATAGGTTGCGTATAAATCAAGTTTCTCACGTGTACTACTTAAATTAATGGAAACGTTACACATTTAATAGAATTTAAGGGTTTTTAGAACTGAAGTTTTTATTACTATGAATTATTATACTAAATATTTGACTTTTAAAGTTTGACAGAAATATAAAATTTTATTAAGTATTTTTCACTTTTTTAATGTATAGAATGCATTTTTTAGTAATTAAGCAATAATGCAGTTTTTATGAAACTTTAGATTTTTACAAGAGAAAAAAATAACAATTATCAGATAAATCCCAAATAAAATACATTTAAAATATTTTTAGTTATATTAAAAATTAAAAAAAAAAATATAAAACAAATAATCTCACGATTTAAAAAAAAATAAACTTCTTAATCTTAAGAGAAAAATATAAAGTTTATGTTTTCATGTGGTGGTTTGCTTTCTCTTGTACTTTTAGTTATAACAATTTTTGTTAGTAATTAATTTCATTTTTTTAAAAAAAATGAAATAATTTAAAAAAAAGAAGAAATTTCATCTAAATTTCATTGGTACAAAATGTTTTTAAGCAAAATAAAATTAATTATCGTATGATGAATTAATTTCACTTACGTTATCATGAATTTTGTAAATTACTGAATTTGCAGACTTAATATTCTAACGAATAATTTTTTAGATACATTTAAAACCACAATATTTCATTTCGAAATCAGTAATATGTTTGTCTCTAATTTGCCACTTCTTTTTCCCGATTTGAGACACAGTATTATTATATATTTCAGTAAATTTTCATTAGTTACTGTATTTTACTTTATTATTTCCTACCGATCTATATAAATACCTTGTTTAAGGTAATTTAACTAGCTAAAGTTACTCGTTGTGATTCCCATTGAGGAATATTTACAGGTTAATCAAGAATTGTGTGCCGAGTCTATGAGAAAATGGTTATACGCTTTCATGGACGGTTGCTAGTTGACAGACAACATTAATGCAGGGGCTGCAGTTAACTGCTCCCTATTCTCCTTTTATGAACCAATAAGAATATACTGCTTTCGATGTTGAGATTGCTGCTACAAGCATTGCTATATCTCATCTTCGTTGCACACACATCGTTTTTCAAAGGTAGTTATTTTAAATTATTCAAGGATAGCCCTTCAAGCAATATATTCCCTTAAGACACCTATGTCAGTAGATATTCTAAAATGTCAACATTTATTTAGCGATATACTTCAAAGCCATATAGACATCACCATGCAATAAATTTCATCGCAATGTGGCATTAATTGATATGAAAATGCATATTACTTAGCAAGGACGGGGACAAAAGTCATTTAAATCTCTAAAAATACAGTTTTTTATAGTTCCAAAATAATAAAAAAAAGTACTGCATGTAACATTTCTGGTCGAAATTCAACGAGAAGAATAAACAAAAAATATCGTTTTACAAACTGTTTTGACTTATCAAAATTGCCGCGATAGAGCTGTGGCTTAGTGTCGAATCCCCAATGGTCATGACTGCCTATCCAAACATTTAAACAATATAACCATTTCCCAAAGTCCTCTTTGTAAACTATGCGAATCCAACGAAAAAATGGACGCCATTCATTTGGCACGCTTCCGTACATTCAACTCTGGATCCATGGGGAGCAGATATTGGTAGGCTAGATGCAAAATGTGTGATTTATAGACTGTACTGTAGACTTCCGTGTTTTGTTTTCATTTCTTGTTTTTTTTGCTCATATTCTCCGTTTTTTTTTTTTTTTTTTTCATAGTTGTCTTCTAATCCGCCTTTGGAAATATATATATATATATACTATGTTTACTCGAATCTAAGGAATCATCGATTCCAATCCGCACCCCAAATTCTCCACTCGTCTTTGCTTTAAAAAAGGTGGGGTAAAAGGTTAAGCGAGATATCTGATACTTAACAAATTGAAAAAAATCAAAGGAGAACTAATAAATGAATAATTAATTTATTTTACCAGTATTAAAAAGTTTTAAATACATATGTGATACTGTAGTTGTTCTAACCGTCAATAGTATGTTCCGAAAATGATTCGTCACACTCACTGTCACATCTGAGATCAGAATTGTTGAAGATATACAAGTAAGATTCATATCACGTTGTGTACGCCATCGAAATCATATACTTGTTTCAACCGTATCAAGTTCCCCGGCCGCTGTTCTGTTTCCTGTTTTATCTGGGTAAAAAATCGCATTTATGCTCATACCTGCGTTATAGTGAACTCGTCTTGATGTCATTACTAACATCTATGATATTTAGGAGATAAAAAAAGCATATATAAAATAAATTCTAAATAGGAGCAAACAGCCAAATTCAGGATAGACTGGGTACTGAAGATAAACTGCGAAATGTGATAAACCATCGATAGAAGTTACCATAATGGATGGTCGCATTTTGCCTTTAGAAAGTGGGAAGAACTCAATTTCCAGATGCAAAAAGTTTATATATCAATCAAAACAGCAGTAGCAATCCAAGCATTTTTTAATTTAATTGATATTGGTGATATTGCGTGGTGGGACAGCAGCCGATGATTCCAATTTTTTGATATATAACACATTAATTAATGGGCAAGAGTGAACAGATGATTACACTATGAAGATTCGATGTATGTACTGGATGTATACGTTGAAATGGAAGTAAATAAATGTGAAATTAGAATCACACTTTCATAGTATGAGTTTGAGAATGTGTATCAGTGATCTGATATAAATAAATGCGGTGCATAAACAAAATTAAGGCCATTGGGATATTAAATGTATTATAATTCAAAACTCTCTTTTTTTTTCTAAAAAAGAGTTATTTTAAATTAGTGCAGATTTCCTCAAAAAGTGGGGCGTGCCCCCATTTAAGAGGCGTTTTAACTCGAGGAGGGTGGCTCTAGCATATTGAAAAATCGAAAACCAAAGATTATTTTAAAATTTATTAGTTTACTTTAATTAAACAAACAAAATACATTCTGATATAATAAAAAATAAATTTAACATTTGAACTGATATAATACACTTATAAAAGTATCAGTACTGTACAATGTATTCTATAATGTATTTAACAATGCTAAATTAAGAGCAATTTTAATAATTACTAGTGACCCCATGGGCTTGTCATATATAAAATTATATACCAAAATTAACACTCCTTGAAAATTAGTACGGTTTATAATTCTTTAAATGCCGATTATAAGTTACGCAAATCGCTCCCCATACCACCGTTTTCTACGTAGGCGAACGTATGTGATGCATTGTGGGGATAAATAAGGAAATCCTCTCAAATAAATAAATCCTTCGCAATCACTCTCAAGGTCCTTTTATTGCATTACAAACCCTTCGGAATAAATTTATGATAGCAGAGCACAGAAAGGTTGTCTTTCGGAAAGACTAGGCGTATATATACGTCTGGGGCAATTAAAGCTTTGGGTGAGCGAGACGTTTAAATACAGTGGTGGCATTTAAGAAAAAGGTCGTATTGCAGATTTAGTGTCAAAGTATAATACTATTTGATTCAATATATTGTTATTTGTATGGAAAGAGGGGGGGGTGAGCTGATGGATATTGTGGTTGTATATTGGGTCGTAAATATTGAAATTTTTAGAAGAACTGGATTATTGTATTTATTATAGATTTTGCTTTAACAGAACATTTAGAATTTTGAAACAAAATCCACTTCTTTTTCACAATTTTAACTTTTCTTATAAAATATACATTATGAAAGTGCTTGTCAAACTTCCAATGTTTACGACCCAATTTTCAATCATGACTTTCATTACGCCCCCCATCCATATCATAACAATTTATTAAATACAATAACAATGTACTTAGACAATAAAGCTACACTACGACCATAAGTATATGAGGTACAAATTATCAAGATACGCATTAAATTTTTTATATGTTACATCTAAGTAACACATATTTTAAGTAAGAGTTAAAGAAACTTAATATTTTCAAAAATAAAATCCTTTATTACTTACTTTTTATGTGTTCACCCCCCCCCCACAGTATTATCACTGGTCCCTTATTTTGAAAACCACTAGACAATGATATTTATTTAAGTGCAATTTGCGGAACCAAAATAGATGAATTTCTGCAGAATAATTTGTTTGGACCTTTTTCCTCTATTTTTGATGACTCCTTCATTAATTTGTTTGTAAAAATCAGAAACATAATGTATTTTTGAAGTATTTTCAAAATTCCTAAGAAAAGTGTAATTTTATAAAATGCTTTGTCATTTTTTAATATTTTTGTTTTTGATAGTGTTTCCTTTGCATACGTCTGCATTTTGAAAGTAACATACAAAAGTGCACCGTACTGTTCTCATGATTTTCAATTGACTGATTAGTAAAAGAGGTAAAGAACTAACTGTTCGTATTGGGAAAAAAAAGTATAGTAATCTGAAAGAAAAGTGTTTTTTTTTAAAGTTGCATATCAATTTAGCATTCAAAAGAAAACTAGTATTTCATTTATAAAGTTATTATTTTTTCAATAATGCATTTTATATTACATTTCATCGTCATTTAGGAATACAGAACATTCCTTATCTTTAGATATTCAATAATGAATATGTATAGATATATGAATATGTACATGAGTGGATTAAAAGTCACGTAGGCTCTATATATACACCTTGCATTTTATAAAAACCATTTAAATAGCGCATACACGTAAATTTCTGACTGATGATATAAGTAAGAATATTTTCCTTGGGTATAAATATTCAGAATACTTTAGGATGAATTTTTCTGTAAATACCGTAAGAGTATTTATAAAGTAAATTAAGAACAAAAGCTTAGTACAGAGACCGAAACGCATATTTGAAGAAATTGAGAAACTGTTTCTAGAAAGGAGAATGCTTTGTGTAATATTTACATCTAACAAACTGATAAAGCAAGTTAAATATTTCGTTATCTTACAATAAATGTTAGAATTTAATTGCAAAAAATGAAACAAGTTACTACAAATATACCAATATACAAAAATTGTACTACTGTAGTGCAAATAAGACAGTAAATTTCTTTAAACACTAGTATATTTAAATAGTATAAAAAAGTAGCTAATGTATAAAACAGTGTAACATACTTTTAAAATATGAAACAAAGAAATTTATGCAGAAAACAAAAACATTACACAGTTACGTTTCAATCCTCTTTTAAATAGTTCATGGTACATTCGTAAATTGTAATTTTTTTATTTCATCTTATACTTTCTCCTGAAATAATCAAGATATTTCTTAGACCACATAACTGCCACAGGCGTATACATCCTTCTCACTAAACCTAAATCTTTGCTCTGTTATTAGTAAAACTATTCTTAAGGCTTTCAAATGCAAAAAACTGACCTTGACTGTCTTTGCAAAGGATTTACTTATTTCAAAGAAAAATTTGCTTATTTTTGCCTTTTCTACCCCTTTTTTCCGAAATACTGCATATGCGTGCCTATGTGAAAAACGCTGGCACTGGAAAGCGAATAGCGTAACTTTTAATCGGTTATTAAGAAGTTAAAAGTGTATAATAATATAGAAAATGCGGATGTATACAAATGTATTTGAAGGCACATACTCAAACTACTTTTGTTAAACAGAATTGCGAGATGCTCAATCGAACAATTGTTTACAGTTTGCTCGAACTACAATAACTGAAAATAATTCCTGGAATAAATTCCGGGTCTAAGAATAGATGAATTCAGTGATCTATTTCAAAATCGTCAGCACGTCGTTAAATTGAAAATAAATCCGTTTGTGAAGCGGTTGATAAAGTTGGAGAAAACCTTTCAACCGTAAATCTAATTTTCTTCGCTTCTACCCTGGAGGATAAAATCGATGATTACTCACAGCGGAAGGTGGTTTGTGTGAAACTGAAAGAAAAGTGCTTTTAAATGTAACTTAGGATTGAACTTCTTGTGTGTGGTTCTATATGTTACACACTTTTTAACTGCTTTGAAAGATTTTAAAAAAAA
Source organism: Trichonephila clavata (assembly GCA_019973975.1). NCBI lineage: Eukaryota > Metazoa > Arthropoda > Arachnida > Araneae > Nephilidae > Trichonephila > Trichonephila clavata. Next base: position 22,619 of record BMAO01011164.1, on the reverse strand, counting down.
TAAGAGAAAGGAAGAGGATTAACTTTTTTTTCTATTTGTGAAAGTTTTAGATTGCTGTTTTAAATTAAGTAGTTTCCTTTCTAGAATTGTACATTGGAATGAAATATGTGCATATGTCTAACAGATTAGGAGATTTGAAACTGTCGAAAATAGATAATATGTATGATTATATATTTGACAGATTCGGTTTATTTTAGTATTACATATATTTATAAAGTAAAATTCTTATGTAACTTGTATTTTATTTTCGGTATCAGTAAATATCTATTTATCACATCTCTATATATTTCAATTATGAAATAATCGATGTAAAGTAGTATAAAATTATATTGTCAGACAATAAAAGAAAATTGACTTTAACTTCTTTATGAACGTATATTCTATGCACTTAGTTCGTAATGAAATTTTTCATATAAGTTATTTTAAAAAACCCTCCAAGTTTACATTATTAATAAATATGACAATTTTATTGCATTTATCTATACACGTAAAGCATAAATTCGAATCCCTCGCCCACTCACCATGATATATCTAAAACTATTAAACTTGAAATATAGTAGGGGTATGTTACTTGTGTAGAGTAGAAATTGACTAATATTGCATTTTGAAAGATCTACCCCTCCCCTCCCCAAAGGAGATTGTGGAGTTTTTAAGGCAAAAATACTTAAATTATCTTTATATAGATACATATATTTTTCTTTTTCTAGATACTTTTTTCAATTTGACAAATACGTTTAGTATGCTTTGTTAAAATAAGAAATAAGGAATTTTGAAGAAATCGAATCTCCAGGGATGGATTAATGGCGGCGTTATTGATAAGAAAAACAATTCCATTTTTTAAATGTTAGACTTACAGACTTGAAATTTATAACAAATGCGTCTTTTCTTGTGAAAGAGAGATATATACCGTATTTATTCGAAACTAAGCCGCCATCGTTTCTAACCTTTTCGTGACGAAGGACGCAAACGTGTGCGTACCGCCAAGGCGGGGGTTTCTATCGCGAGTGTCACTCACAGGCCGGAGGGTTTTGTGTAGTTAAACCTAAATCCATAAAAATACCGAGATATAAAGGCGTTGTTCAATATTGTTCTGTATATTATACGAACAGCGTATACTTTATATATTTCGCATTAACATACTTTATTTACTTCAGCCACTTTCTGTTTAAGTACAAGTTTTTAAACATTTTACTGTAAGCATTTGTAAAATTCGACCTTGTAAAAAAGTAAGAAAAAAAGTTTTGTCTACCAGATCTAGTTATCCATAAAAAACTACACTGAAAACTGAAATCAAATGCTTTAGCGAAAATAAATCTCTCATCTTCTTTATAAACAAAAACCACAGGTTCATTTCAAGAGCAGTCGTAAGGCACTCAATTCGGAAACATTCATTTCCCCTTATGTTTATAAAACAAAACTACCGTGTGAGTAAGTAATAGCTATCTTATTTCGAGTAGAAGGTCAGATCTCCATGTGTCTGAAATCTTATGGGCATAGAACGCCATCTATTGCCTAAACCTAAGCTTAAAAAGCGTTCCAGGTCATTGGCGCACCGGTGAGTCGATAGGCCAATGAGGAAGAATTACACTGGTGCATGGCCATGACACTCGTCTCCTGGCGATGTTTCGTGCCAATCACGGGTGCGAAGTTCGTCCTGTAGGGGCTAAGTAGCACTCCCAATTCTTTACATACTTTTAAGGGAAAAAAAGTGTAAATGGTTCATCAATATCCGATACTTTTTTTAAGTAATAATGACAATAAGTAGTTAATAATTAATTTTTTCCCAGCATTAACGTAACAGAGAATATTAGGCTCTCCTACAAAAAGTCAGGTTTTGGAATCAAAACTGTAATTCTTAGCATCAATCAAGTTTTGGGCCAACTAAAATCCCTCCAACCCCTTCTGCGATGTGATGTGTACATTACGCAACTGTTTACCGATATTAGAAACCTTTACACATATATATAAACCTATAAATACTCTAAGCGTTAATAATCTTTTTTCATACTTGAGTCGTAGTGAACACGTCTTGATGCTATTACCGATATCTCTTTGATGTTTAGGTGATTAAAAGAAAGCGCGTATAAGCAAAAAATATCCTAAATACGAGCAGACATCGATGTTTAGAATAATAATTTGAATACGGGAGATAAACTGCTGATAATGGGAAAAGTCACCGATGCAAATGGCCAGTAAAAGCGGCCACATTGTTCTTCTTGAAATGGATGGAAGCTCAATTTTTTCCCATCCAAAAAAATGTTTTGCATTCGATTCTAAGTCGCACCCGATTTTCAGTATCATTATCACTGGAAATTAGTGCGGCTTATATTCGAGTAAATGCAGTATATTAACGTCGCACTGCAGAGCTGTACGTGGGCTCTTAACTATGGAACTCGTAATTGTGAAACGGATAAAACTAAAAAAACGATACCGGATCTGATTGGTAACTAATGTAGTCCTTTCTGGTGTTACGGAAATATTTACAATTTTCTAGATAAAATTTATCTAAAAATACAGTCTAACTCTTCTTATTATTTTTCTTATAATCTCGAAGCATATCCCACATAACAGAATTATTTTACTATCACTTTATGTGTAATAACATAACAGGAAACTTATCGGCAACAAATTATCATTTTAACAGCGAGGTGAATTTTCAGTCTCAGAAATCTCAAAATATGGATTAAAAGTAAGAATTACATTAAATATTTTTTTATTAAAACTATCTTACAAAGATCATTAATTTTATTTTTTCTTAATTTACATTTGTTTTCTATTCCTTCGCTATACGTCTATTTTAATCGAATGCAGGTATAAAACAATTTTTGCTTGTATTTTAATGAAAACCGATATTAACCCTTTCTTTATAGGATTTTTTTACTAACTTCTGACCCCCCAAAATCATTTTTTATTGAAAAAAATTGATATATGTTCTATTCTATGGTGGTAAATGCAAATTATTTTTATCTCAGTAAGCAGTTTTTTACTTATATTATAGTTGGAAAAAATGTGATATCCCTTTCACTGATCTCCAATTTTCCATGGATTGTCCCCTATTTTTAAATGTTAAAAGAACACTGTGTGGGATAATATATATATATATATATATATATATATATTATATATATCAATTCTACTGCTTTGGGTGCTAAAGATAAATACCTACAAACAATTTTAAAAATATCTGCTTAAAAACATTTGGAATAATTTATTTAAAAATTTATTTTGGCAAATAGTAACTTACCATTAAAACAGCATTACAATCTTCTTTGGACATCAGAGCTGAAAATTCACATTTACCACAAATCCGAAATCATGTAGTACATATTATTTTTTGCTTACTTTGTCAAACAAGAATTCGATAGTAAACATCCCAAAATAAATGGAACGGTTTTTATTTGAAATTTTAACACGCAAAATGAAATTCATTAGATGCTATTACTGTTAAGACCCCAGGCGGAAAATCTTACTGCGATTATTGTGAACAAAGTAATACTAGTTGCACCATCACGTAGAAAAATTCAAATGTACAGAAATATCACAGAGATTAAAAATACGTCCCAGAAGCAATGAATTCAGTTTCGAGGATAAAATAATCAAAGTTTCACGGATTTTTTTTGCATGCCATGTGATGGCAACAAAACGGGTACAAAAGCACCAAACATATGGCATGCGACGGCGACAGAGAAAGGGTTGAAATACGATTTTATGACATGAAAATATGGATTATCTTAAACATGAAAAGAAAACAACATGAAGTTTTCATGTGTGCTCGATTTTAATCGTTCAGAATTCCATCACGGATGTTTTTTTTTTTTTTCAAAAGCAGAATGCAAGAAAAACTTAATGGCACTTTTTTATAAACCCAAGACGCGATCAAATTCCCATTAGTAATCGAATTCTTTCTGAGTTTATTTTACTGGAAGTTAATTCAATTTAAATGATCATAATGGCCTGGAAAATCATTTGTGTATTAATTAGATGTGAAAGAGATTTAATTGTAACTATTTTTTTTTCTTACCATGAAAAAAAAAACATATAAGCAAAGGAAGAAAAAAGTTAGAAATGCTTATTCTAAAAAAAAAAAAAAATTAAATTTCCCGAGAGGAACCTTAATGGATTTTTTTTAACTATTTCTCAGGGAAAACTCGGAAAAAACGTTCGGAATGTTATATAAAGTATTTGTAATTAACACGGAACATGCATATTTAAATGTAAATTATTATTATTTTTTTTATTTTTAAATTTATAAAAATGTCAAACAATATAAACTGGATTTTAATTTGACTTTTTTCAATTTAAATATGTTTCAAAGTAACTTTAGTTTCCTCATTTTTTCAGTAAAAATTTATTTTTGTTCTTTTTATTCTTATCACAGAGTTAATGTTTTGAATATGTTTCAAAATATCGGTTACAGTTAAAAATATTTATAACTAATTTAGTTAATGGAAACATTTAATACACTTATTATATCTATCAACGAAAAATAAATGTTCACAAAGTAATACATTGCACAATATTGCATTCTTGATTGAAACGCACGGACACTGCCAAGCTTTTACATTTAAGTTTCGTCTCTGCTTTGTTTATTTATTAGCTTGAAGGTATCTGTAAAATATTCCCGAATTTTAACTTGAAATAAACACCAAAATGGGGCAGGGATGCAATTGCTTTGGGTCGAGGGTCAAATCTCTTAGAAACGATTGCATTGACCTTACATATAAGAAAGAGTCTTAATATAACAGCATAAAGTTAAATAAAAATAACTTCAATAAAATTGTAACAGCTTTATTTAAAGAATTCTCAGTGCCGATTTCCTGTTATCTGCAGCTCTTTAAGCCAGTGCTTCTCAAAGTTTCAATGTTCGTAACCCAATATTCAATCACAATTTTCATCGCCCCCCCCTCATATAACATCTCTCTCAATGTATTTAATTCAATAATACTATACTTTGACGCTAAATATATGATACGACTTTACCCTTTTAAGCGCCTCCGGCGTATATAAACGTCACGCTAAATCGATGCATTTTTCCCCGGACGCATATATACGTCTTTCTGAGCACTGCTATCCATAAAATTATTCCGAAGGCTTTGAAATGCAATAAAAGGACCTTGACAGTGTTTGTGGAGAATTTACTTCTTTCAGATTATGCTTCTTTATCCACCCCCCCCCCAATACATCACATACGCACGCCTACGTGAAAAATTGTGGGCATTGGGAAGCGGAACGTGTAACTTTTAATCGGTGGTTAAGGGATTAATTATAAACCACACAAATCATCAATATAAGTGATAATTTTTGTTTTAATTACATATATAACAATCCCATGGGGTCATAGTTAATTAATAAACTGGTTCTTAATTTAGTATTGTTAAAATAATTATAAAATGCATTGTGTAGCCCTGATACATTTATAAGTATAATATGTCACATCAAATGTGTATTTTATTTTTTATGTCAGAATGTTAATTTGTTTGTTTACCTTCAGAAAATTACTAGTATTTTTTAAATAATCTTTTATTTTTGGCTTTTCAATAGGCTCGTGCACCCCTATTAGGCCTTCTTGCCCTTCAAGTGGAGCGCTCCCCACAGTTTGAAGAACGCTGCTGTGAGCACATTTAACTTTAGAATAAATTTACTGAGAGAAATGTACTCCGCCACACTTTTCTACAATTCTTTTAAAATTATAAGTGAGATTGCTTGTTTAATTTATACCCATCACAGCCTGCAAGGTAACATCAACTAAATCGCACCCGCATTTACTTTTGATCATCCTAATGCAAGAAAACATTTGTTGCCAAATATATGTCGATTGGAATATAAAGAATATTTTCTCTATATTTGTATTCCCTTACCGTCTGGCGGAAGCCACCCCAACCCCCAATTAAAAAAAGTACTCTTTATGGGCCACAAGTGTCACGTGGGCATCTAAGTGCCCACCTCTGTCCAAGATCTATCTAGAATATTCCAGATAGATTTATAAGCTACACAAATGTGACTTTCTAGTAGTTTGAAGCTATACTTCAAGGTATTTGTATCATAATAAGTCATTTTCCGTTCCTGCAATTTGCTTTTGAACGAAGTGATGGGTTCTCTTCAAACTGGCCCACACTTTAGAAATGTAATTACTGGAAGACGGAGGTATTCCACTCGGTCTTGAAAGAGAAAATTGCAAGATAACCGTAGATTCGGACTCAGCAGCAGAATTGTGACAATCAGTCGAATCATGTATGACATTTCAAATCAGCTAAGAAAGCAAAGCGTTATGCAATTCCCAATCAGTCTGATTTTTGGAAAAGAGAATGAACATGATATACAATGTAGTTTCCTTAAACCTTTTCGCAACTCCATCAGACTGAGAGGTAACTACATTTTGGATGCATCGGATGTCGCAGTACTTCTTCAATAAAAATGTGAATTGAAGCGAATTGTATCCTTTCAATTTTTTTTGTTGTTGATTAAACTATTGCTGTTGGTAATGCCATCTGTCGGACGAAAGATCGGGGACCACGAAATTTATTATGGCATTGGGCTAGATTGAACGCCTGTCGTTAGCTTTAGCTTTGAGCACCATGCAGGTGAACGCATGATTTGGCTGGGTTCCACCCCAATTTTGAAGGGGAACAACCTGGGTGTGGTAAAACCACCCCACCTCTATTCCCCTTCCACCAACCCCTTGCGGCTCGACGGCTATTTAGAGTACATCAGTGCACAACCGAAAGTCTCTCCTGGACATTTTACAAACAATTTTCGTTACTAAAATGTCCTCTACAGGGTTATAATGAGTTTCTTTGAGTGCATTTTGATTTCATTACCGTTATCCCTTTTTTGGGACAGGATTCCATCGCTAATAAAATGAAAAATTCATAATGCCCAATAACAATTTGGTAACGAAATACATGCCTTTATTTCTTGCCTTTTTTCTAGGGAAAGGGAAAAGTTTTTGTTTAATCTATTCCACTTAGCATATTTTGAAATTTAGTCACTATATAGAGGTATCATCAGACTATCTTTCATAATTTTATTGTAATTGTATAAAATACATATAATTAATAATAATATATTAAATTGTCATACCTCTGATGTATAACGAAGCAGTATGAAAAACAAAATGATGGGTGAAGACACATATTATAGCTTCCACAATAACACATTTGAAAACTTTAAAACTTAAGAGTAAGTTTGTGGGGTTTAACTCTGATTCAGGGTCTTATTTTCCTCCTTCTCTTTTCATCAGAGGTAGAATGAATTTGTTTTCATTAAAATCCATACATTACGAACCTATTATATGAATTTTTATATTGAAAAAAATAAGCTAAAATTTTGCTTTATTTAATTATATATATTGTAAATTGATTAAATTGTAGGGTTCTTAAGTTAAAATTTTAAATACTATGTACTCGATACTAGAAAAACATTGCCAACGAGTTTAAATAAATAAAGGAAAATGTACTTTTAGATTTAAAGAATGTAAATAAGGAAAAAAAAAATCTACAACTTTGCAGAGTAAGCAGTTGCAAAACTTCTTTATCATATTTTATACTGAAGGGAAAAAAAACAGAAACAAATGAAAACAAGACACCTGAAAACATATTTTAGCAGCTACATTTCCACAGAATGGCTCCATGTCATAGTTTCTGAAGAAATAAATATCTTAAAACGAAGAAAAGATGGATTCATTTTATTTATTCATCTTCAAACTGTAACACCTTTTCTTCAAAGTACCAGTACATCAAAGACAATATTCTGAAGTCGGATTTTGAAAATAATCTTTCTTTTTTCTTCTCGGTAAATAATGTATAAATTTTCATGCTAAGATATATATGCTAAAGAACTCTAACATCTTTCTGGAATAAAAAAAATACGGAAGCCAAAATATATTTTTGAGCATGTCAAGAAATATAGCATTGTTCCGTTTTATATTACTGTTTCAAAAGTAATACTAGAAGAAGTATTGGCAAAGCGAAGATGATTTTCAGATCTAGGGTGAAGAAATCTCTTTTTTGAATATCTTTTATCACTTTTCCATCTATCCTAAAAGTATAAAAGTCATAATTTTTGCTTTATTTTGCTGAAGTACGTATCATTCAATCGAGATAAGGGAGCTTCTATAAAATTTATTGAATGTATCTAGATAAAAATATATTCAGTTTTGGTTTTATGTTTTAAGGATCAAACAATTCAGAAAAATACGATAGTATGCTGAGAGATCAATTTAAATGAATGTTGAAAGGAAAATATTTTTTTAAATTATTTTTTTAGATAAAGTAAAGTAGAGGTATTTATATATTTAGGATAAGAATTCACATAAAAACTTCTGACTATATTATAAAAAACAATCGAAGATTATAATGATTTAATGAAATATTATTTTATTATATAGAAGGGAGTCTGCATGATTATATTTCCTTCATTAAAATAAAAAAAAAGAATTATTTTTATAATAGTTTTTAAACATAATCCGAATATATACGTTCTTCCAACGTACGATTCTTACATTTGCGCTACTATCAGTAAAACTATTCCGAAAACTTTGAAATGCAACAAAATGACCTTTAGAGTCTTTGTAAATGATTCACTTATTTCTGAAAAAAACATTCTTATTTAAGCTTTTTCTTTCCCCTCCAATGCACCGCATAGTTGCGCCTATGTTAGAAACGGTTGCACTGGCGATCGAATCCTGTAACTTTCAATCGGCAGTTAAGGGGTTAAAAGAAGTCCAAAAGTCTTATGTTTCAACAGCTTTTGAAGTCTTCGGTCTTATAATACTCTAATTATCGTCATACATCTGTTATGCTATTCATAAATTAAGGGTCTTTAAGTTGGATGTTAACTGCGGGTAGTAATAACACACCAGCTAGCACTTGATCTTTGTGATGAAACTAGTTGGAAAAGAGTGTTCCAAAATATTTAATTCACACTTAAATTTTTTTTAAAAAATTTCTTTTAAATATAACTATATCCCTATTTTTTTAAAAAGTTGCAATGTTGCATTTTTTGGACTTTATGCATGTTATTATTAATGTTTCTATCATTTTAAGATTGAGTGTATGATTTCAATATTGCTTGAAGTTTAATTTTGGAAGAGAATTAATTTTATCATAAAGAAGATATAAAATAAATGAAAACATCAGTTTCCAAAAATATCAGAATATTACAGGATATTCAATCATTTAATGGTAGCTACTACGCGTATATTCATATATACTCATCTGTGAGCATTATTGTTCCAGAATAGGACATATATATGAACTACATAAGTAATTTTAGAAATAAAAACATCCCTTATTTTTTTAAATACTTTTAATTCTTTTTAGTTTCAAAATTATATTTTTACCCTATGTAATCTGTTACGATATATATATGCATATAACATGTAATCCATAAATATATACAAATAGTTACAAAGCCTAAGTATAAATAGTCGAGACATTAAGAAAGATTAGCGACAGTAGTACAATAACTTAGGAATAATATAACAATATAACAATGTAACTTAATATAAAAATAACCAGGCCTTAGGAACAAAGATTGAAGGTTTAAACATAGTTTTGCGGCTAGACAACTTTCACCTGTATTTACCTATACTCTGTGCTATAGGGAAAGTATGGAAGTTTAAGAGAAATTTAAATATTACAAAAAAAAGCAATGTTATTAATTAATAACAATACAATTATAGTCTACTATTTATTACTAGTAGAATTAAAATAGATGGCTTAAAACTAGATGATAAACCTTATTTAGCGAAATAAAAATAATCTGGTACTACAGATAAGTAGTACCGTAAAAAAGTAAAATTAGTAACTTATGATAAAAATAATATTAAGTCTATAGATATATACATTTAAAAATCTTAAATATTGATATCAATTTCATAGAAAATAAAATGACTTCCTAAACATACACAATGATATTTAAATAAAATATAGTATCATTAATTTATGAAATATGTGGCGCCATCTTTCGATTAAATGTTTAAATAATTAAAACAAAATGCTAGTTTGTTACACATTGCCATTTCACTGAGGTTTATTAGAAATATAACTGTAAACAAAATTATAATGAAATGATTTATATATATATACTTGCCGTTACCCGCCCGCTTCGCTGGGTATTTCATGATATATATATATATGTATATATATATATATTATATTTATATATATGCATATATATACACACACACACACACATATATATATATAGGGTGTCCTGCCTTAATGTGACGCAATAACTAATACCCGATCCGTTCGGTTTAGATATGCACTTCCAATTTGAAAAATGTTTTCTTACAGTTAGATAATACTTTCGCGTGCTTTTCGAACCAAAAATCCCATTTAGAAAAACAGTTCAAAAATTAATTCTTATCCGATCCTCAGGTCCTATCACTTATATTTAGAAAATATGCAGTTCACAAAAACAAAGTAAACACAGCAACTTTCATTTTATTACGATAAAAAGTGGCCGAGTTATGGAACTTTGAAAAATATATTTTTTATCCATTTTCTCGGCCATTTTCAAGAAGCTAGTAAGGGGCCATCTCCAAAGTGAAATTAGTTGGAACTCTGCCAGGAAACTTTCGCTCTTGCACGTCACTTTTATGTAAATCGTTTTTAAATTAAAAGTATACGTTAAAAAAATTGAGTACTTAAGAAATAAAATTTGTTCTGAGTACGTGTAAAACATAAAAAAAATAAAATATTTTGGACTAAGAAAATATTTCAAAAGCAGTTCCATAAAATAGACTTATATGCTGCGGCTTCAGTCTGATTTCCTTCGTTTTTACTGATCAAGACGAACGTTAACAATATGTTGTATAGTCGCTTGCAATCGATTACAATCGTATTCTAATACTACGAATTCTAGCTGGGGAGAACGAGATGCATACAAATGAAGAATACTGCGAAATGGTACTGTTTTATGGGCAGTATAATCGATATAAGAGAGAGGCGGCAAGACTTTATGCCATTAAATTTCTCACTCGAAGACATCCATCTTATTGTACAATTGCACGTGCTGTTCAACGCTTGTATAAAACTGGGGGTTGTCATAGAAATTCCCTTGTCTCGTGCCACACCTCGTGCCTTTACCATTATTTAAGTTAATTTGGTCATTCTGATATAATAAAGCCCCTGATTCATGATTGGCGCCTCATTACACATTATGCTATAATTTGAACAGCAAATCCTGTATTACTTTGCTGCTATTTGCTAAAACAAGCTGTTTTAATCTTTTCAGTACAGGTAGTATTTCTTAAATTTAATTTTTATTGTTTGCCATACATCAATACAAATTATCAATCTATGATGTTTACTACGATGTTTTAATATTACTATGATGTTTTTCTTTTGCTCTTTCTGTAGATAGTGAATTACTGTTCTCTAAACTCAATTTATATAAGACCCCCTTTACTGGGCCACTCAGATGCTTCAAATTTATGCAGGCATAACTCGGTCAGTTTTTATCGTAATAAAATGGAACTTTTTGTGTCTACTTTGTTTTTGTGTACTGCATCTTTTCCTAAATGCAACTGATAGGACCTGAAGACCGTATAAAAATTTAATTTTTTGTAATTTTTTTGTAAAGGAGTTTTTTGTTTCGAAAAGCACGTAAAAACCTTCTTTACCTTTTTTAAAACATTTTTCAAATTGGAAGTGCATATCTAAACCGAACGGCTTGGGAATTAGCTATTGTGTCACATTAAGGCTGGACACCCTTTATATATATATATATATATATATATATATATATATATAGAAACATAGAGAGAATATTCACATACCTAAGAAAAATCATACAGTTGTTCCTATACCCAAATTTTTTTCCCCCTTAAGCTGTTGTTTTGTTCATTCCATACAATTTGCTTGAGTAAGGTATTGAAAAAATTCAAGAAAGCATAAAAATTTAAGTTTATTCTTCATGACTCCTTGGTCTTCTTTGTTTAAGAATCAAGTTGACTTTGCTTAGAAATAAATCAAGTCATTTCAAATTCAAGATACAGCAGGAGAGTTAAGTTATTACATCAAGATTCACCAACCTAGAAATTTCTGAATCAATATTTGAAGAAAAGAAAAGATGAGGGAAAGAAACAATGAAGTATATATATATGTGTTTTAAAAGAAATTCTTTTATTTTTTAAAGCATTTCTATTCCTTTCTTTCCAAGTTGAAAGTATTTTTTTTCTTTTGAAAAGTCTTTGGCTTGCTTTCCTTTATTTTTAATCTTGTGTAATCCTTTCAAAATTTTGACAGAAAAAACAAAAATAAAAAAGATGCTAAAAACCGAAACAATTTTGTATTTATTGCTTACAATACGTAATTAAATTACCCTATAGAAAATGTCCGTTTAATTTCAAATTTTTTAGTTATATCCATGCATTAAAAGAGGCAAATAAATATAATTTTCAAAAAAAAAAAGATCATAGAATTTAATGCCATTTTTTTTATTCAATCCATTTGTTGAATCCATATGAATAATATGATATGAGGAAGGACAAATGAATCGTAAGGATGTAGCACATAAAATATAAGCATCCGAAATTTTAACCAAAATCTAAATAAATATAGACAGAAACTTAAATGATAAAATATAATCAGGTCGAATTAATTTTTTTTTTGATAATTTTTTTTTAGGAAGCACATAACACATTATTGAATCTAAATTACACATTGCAAAAGTAAGTACCTATTCCACAAGTGTGCTCCTCAAATATTACTTGAAATTTTTTTAATATATCGACAACGTTCGGATACCTAAAAAGGGCAAAATTATTTTACAAAAGCATACAAAAAATATTTTTTTTTAATATTTAGCGACACTTAGAATAGAATTCTCGTATAAAAATGTTTTAAGAATAACATTAAAATAAAAAATAAAAATATTATTTAAAGGCAATATGTTGATAAAAAATGAACATAGAATTACATAAACTTAACAAACTCTCATTTTATGGAAAACGTATTTACAATAATAATATTTTGCCTATATATAGCATAGATGCCTGTCCAGATCCTGAACCGGGATTTTTGAAATACGTAACTTAGAAAGGGATTTATGCATCTTTCAATACATAAGAGTGGATAAATTGGAATAAAAAAGCAATGATTATTATTTCAATTGGTAGTAAGTCTGAAAATAATACGAATTATAAGCAATTAATAGTTCAAGGCATCTGGAGAAGTCTCTGCTATATAAGAGCAAACGTATTATTATTATAAAATAATTTTTCATAAACGAAGAATGTTTTAAAAATAGGCAATGCAGCGCACAATTTTTGCCAAAATAGTGAATTTAAAATAACTTTAATGCAGTAATATACTTCAAACAATTTCATACGTTTTCTAACTTAAAGGAAACTAAATACTAAAAAAAAATAACCGTCTGTAGGTGTTTACAAAATCACGGTTCCGAAAGTAGTCAGAAACCTTAAAAAAAGTAACATGCTAAAATCAACAAATATAAAAACCAGAATTCAACAAATTTCAGCTAAGAAGTATGTGATATTGAAATAGTTTCAATATATTAAAATAAAACTATATATTCTTATAATATTTTTAAAAAATAATTTGTAATTTTCCCCTAAAATATGTTAATTTTCCTAAATGAATATTTTTGTTCCTGCTTAAAAAGCAATGGCATACAAATCATTTCTATTTTACAATTTATTTTTCCTACAGTTGGGACTTTAAATGTATTGCATTAAAAATATTCCGGTAACTGTATATATTATATATATATATATATATATATATATATAACGATGACGACGGAATCACAACGAAACATACAAAACACAAATACACAAACACTAGCTGCAGCCGACTACATGATGAGGACAACAGACAAGAGAGAGTGTAACCATCTGCTCCGAGTTTTTAGACTGGCGGTGAAGGTCGTACGACTCTTTTGTAACATGAGTCGTGATTGGATGCAAATGCGTGCGAGCAATTTGATTAAGATTAAGATTATATTGGTCATGTGCGAAAGAACTAGGAAATAATTTAATGGGATAAAGTTAATGACTTAGAAGAATTCATTACATATATATATATATAGTATAATAAAAAATATATTTATATCTATAATTCATAAATGTACACACAATAGTTATAAACCTAAGATAGTAAAATGATCCATGATAGTAAAATGTATCAGCCACAGTAGTACTATAGCAAACTCCTGGCCTTAGGAACCTAGATTGCAGGTTTAAAGTTTTGCTGCTAGCCAACCTTCCCTTTTATTTGCCATTACTCTGGGTCATTAGGAGAGTAAGAAATTCCAAAGAAAATGCTAATTATTAGAAATAAAACCACAATCTATTAATATAAAACGATAAAATTGTAGCCTATAATTACTAGTATATTTTAAAAGCAATGCTAAAACAATTTGATGAAAAAACTTACCACGAGAGTACAGCATTAACCATTTGTCCCGCGAAATAGAAATGAGTGAGTATATCAGTAACGCATAAAATTAATAAGTTATGATAAAATAACATTAAGTCTCTATATATATACGTTTAAAAACTTTAAATATTGCCTTAAAATTTTTAGAAAATAAAAGTACAAACCAGACATAAACAATTAATTTTAAGTAAAATATATTATTATTAATTAATTTAGCACGGTAGTACCATCTATCTATTAACTGTACAACTTATCAAAATGCTATTGTTAATACGCATTACACTGAGAACTTTTAGATATATAACTGTGAATAAAATTAGCAGGGTAACCCTGTTAAATACACAATGCTTAGTAAATTTATTAAAATTTAAATATATATTAGAGAGAGATTTATTACAATTAAAAAAAATCGAGATGTATCTTAGTGATACATTTACGCAATTAAGCATTTAAAAACTAACTTAAGATCTTAAAACCAAACTTAAACAAGTATTTTAAAACAAAAACTAATACTTAAAGCAAACAAAACTAAAAACAAAGAAACTGAAATTATAAATATCGGTTCAAAGCATAAATTAGAACAAATTATTCGTTCTTTGATTTAAATAAAGCATTTATGTTTAAATTTTCAACATTTCTCGATTTTTATTTAGAACAATTCTTCAACAAGTACTCTATAATATTAAGGGAGAAAAGCCTCTATTTTTAAAGAATTTTATTAAACTCTTGTCCTTAATATTTTTCATCTAAAAAGTTGATTAAAGACATGGAAGTCGATCTACAAGGGTATTTTCTTCTATGAATACGTGAATGAGATAACTTACAGTTGACCCATGTTTTGGCTGGGCATCAAATTCCTTTTCTAGGGCAATAGTTCTCATACTTTTTTTTAACGAATCCATGTCATAAACCAGATGATAAAGAGGACCTTCAAAGTTATAGCCCTTGTCTGAAGTAAGAAAAAAAAATGCTTGTGTTTATTACAAAACAACAAAAAAATGCCAACGTTTTTCGTACCAAGCTTTTTTACTTGTAGTGAGAAATATTAATATTTTCAAAAACATGATTCTGTTTAATGTGTTGATGTAATTCATACATATTTCTAAAGCATAATTCATTATACCATAAAATGTAGAAATATGGTGTGATATACGTATTTGTTCTAAAATTTAGGAGAAAATAAATATGTGTTGTATAAAAGAAAAGTGAGAAGAAAATCTTCTGCGTTCTTATGTCTTGACAATTTACAAAAAGTTATATTCACTTAGATTTTCTGTATCATTCAGAAGAGTTATTTATTATTTACATAACACCAAAGAATCACAATTAACTGGTCATTTTACGATAAAACTTAATAAAAAGTTTATTTTAAAATTCAAAAGGGCAGCACACTGCAATTGAATATATATAGGGTTTGTGTGGAAAACATTGCAGTAGTTGGCGTAATGCAGAAATGGAGCGAGTTATGCGGCATTCTAAAGGGCATCATCATTGGCTTTCGGGGAAAGGGTGGAAGCATGTTTGAAGCGAATAAGTTTGTGAACTCTTCACGTTCCGCCATGGTAAGGGTATATCCTGCATAACAAAATCGAACCGTCCAAAATCAGCTACTGGACAAATGTGGTGCACCACGGACTATAGATGACAGGGATGAACGACAGCTGCTGAGATGCTTTCGTGCAAATAGATATGCTACCGTTGAGCAATTGACCAGCCAGATTAGCCAAGGGGATACCAATAGTGTCTTACAAACTACTGTTCAGCAAACGTTGCTCCATCTGGGCCTCCGAAAAAGACACCTGGTGCATGAACATTTATTGCCGTTCATCAGCGACAAAGGCTATAATTTGCAATCCAGTATCGCAACCAGACGCTCAGTGATTGACGCAGGTAGAGGTTTCCAAGGAATCAAGCTTTATGGTCCATCAGACATTGCCTTAACGGTCCAGGCTGGAGGTGGGAGCACTATGCTCTGAAGAATGTTTTAATGAGAGTCTCTGGATTCACTCATCATTGTAGAAGTCTGAATGGATGAATATGAAAACACATATGTTATTGCGGACCATCTCCACCCGTATATGTGTATTTTTCCCTTCAGGATGATGACATCCACACTGGAAGGATAATGCGAAGTGTCATACATCTTGCATTGTAGCTGCTTGGTTCGAAGAGCCACATGATGTGTTTATCGTTTTCCCTGGCTAGAAAACTCTCCTGAATTAAACTCAAAAGAGAATCTCTACCTCGACCGGAATGTTCATGCCATGGATCATCACCAGCGTAATTAGGAGCAGCTGGACACGACAATGGAGTCAGGATGTCTCAACATTCCAGTGAACACCATCAGGAACCAAATTGACTATCTTCCTGCTCGCCTCGCAGCAGTCCGCTGTGTGAAAGGTGGTTATTCTGGAAATAAGCAAAATAATTCTGTCATAATGAAACATAAAATACACATTTACACTGAAATAATACATTTATCAATGTATTACATCAGTACTGCATAATGCTTTTTATCATTACAATCTAAGTTAACAACAAGTTTAATTTTTACCAGTGACCCCAAGGGCTTATCATACATAAAATTATGTGAGGATTAACACTTATCTTGATAATTCGTACGTTTTATATCTAATTTCTTAAATACCGATTAAAATTTACGTGATCACGTAGGCACATGTATGTGATGTAATGGGGAGGGGGGAAGAAAAGGAATAAATGTATGACATTAAATAATCTGAAACAAGTATACCCTTCGCAAACACTGCCAAGGTTTTTTATTACTTACCAAAGCCCTGTGAAAAATTTTATGGATAGCAGGGCACAGAAAAAATCGTACTTTGGAAAGACGTATATGTACGTCCAGGGCAAATAATCCTTTGGTTTTTGCCAAAACGAGTGAGACCTTTATATATTCCGATGATACTTAAGAGGTTACAGTTGGGTTGTAGCTTTAGCATCACGCACAATATTATTAAATTCAATACATTGCTAATGTATGGACGGGGGTCGCAATGAAAATTATGATTGAATATTAGGTCGCAAGTGTTGAAAGTTTGAGAAACACTGCATTATTATAAGCAAGATGTTAATTTTTTTAACGAGTTTTACTCGAAATGTGCATTTTGAAAATGTTCAAACGGGGCCAATGATTGCTCAAAATGTTTTTAAAATGTTTAAATTATTTTTTGTGTGTATGTTCTGCATAATAGTAGATGTGATAGCAGATTTATCAATCATTGTTTTATTACAAAATACAGAGTTCCTTATTTTAATATAATCACAGTATTTATAAGCAATTTCATATAATATATAAGATAAAGTGCTCTAGCCTTTGTAAAATTTAAAATATCTCTTATACTGAAGGTCATTTCAAAAATGAATAACATAGCAACACATCAGAATTGAAAAAAATTAAAATTTGTTCATAAACCTTTGATATAGAATAGGTCAATTTAATGTTCTTTTTTGTAAATTTTACCAATTTTTCCAATTTTAGAAAGAATAATTTATTTTTCTCTTCTTAATTAACGATATTTTTCTTAAAATGTACTAAACAAATCTGAGAAAAACATTAAAAAAATCCTGATATCTTCATTTTAAAAAAAAGTTGTCTCTAGCAGTCGGATATTTTAATTAAATCAATTAGAAGTTTATTATTTATTAATTAAAAACTATACAATGTAATTTATAACCTCTATTTATAACCAGTATGGTAAATTAAAAATAATATATATTGCTACTTTTAAATTTTAAATGATCCAAAAGCGAAATGAAAGTTTTAATAATTTTATGATGAGAGAGAGAGAGAGAGAGAGGCGCTTGTGCGTCTTATGAAAGGACATTAGAAAATTAATTATTTTTTAACATATCAGACAATGCATTATCAATACATCATTCTAAAATAGAAAGATCAAAAACCATTACTTCATAAGATTCACGGGAAAAAAAAAGACTTAGATTTAAATAAATAAAATATTTTTTTTAAAAACAAGTACCTGATTAAATGTGTTTTTTTTAACCTGGTGTTTCTAAAGAGAATAAAAAAAAAAGATAAATACTACAAAAGCAGACCTTTTATATTAAATTTTAACTTAACACACAAATCGATTTTCAATGTTTGTTCAATTATTCCTTTATAAAAATCCATTTCAAAGCTTAAAAAATGAAACTTACTTGCTGATCAAACTATAAACATGAACAATAAAATACATTTATTAAAATAATACAAAATTTCATTTTTCCTGCATTTTGATTTCACTGATGCTAATGCATTTTTCGGCTATCTCTAGATTCACGTTTAATGCGGAATTAAGATTTTTTTAAAAACAATAATATTGATTATATTATTCGTTTAAGAATTCGAATTTTAACTTTTTATATTCTAGTGGCAGAGGAGGACGTTTGAAGCTTTTATCACATGAATGTTAAGATCACAACACATGATCATTTAAGATTTTTAAAAAAATTAATTATAACATATTTTTTTAAAATCCAAAATAAATATGGACGAAAAACATCAATACGGATTACAGAAACCCATAATAAAGCAATCATTAAAATGCCTTTATACAGAAACATACATATACATTAAGGAAACAATACAGAAATCGATAATAAGGTATTTATTATATACAAAAAATAGTACAGCAGATAGAAACTTCAAAGAAAATGTTTAAAATTTGCTCATACGCATTCATGTGCAATTGACAGCTGTGTTTCATATAGTGGTGTTTTTTTAAAAAAAAATATTGAATATTTTGAAGATAGTAGCAGCAGCTATAACTTTTCTTGGTAATAAAGTTCGAATTCAGACTTTGCTGGCTATTTGTATAATGTGACCTTCATGGTTACCCACAACTTAAAAAATCAACGTGATAAGTCAGATGATCTTGCGCAGGATATGACTGTATCACCATGCCCAATCCATCCACCTTTAAATGTTTTCCTACGAAAAGTTATTCCATAATGAGGTTTAGCCTCATCATACTACAACCATATTCAGTGACAAACTTGAACAATGAACACCAGGAAGCAATCCCAGATAAATCTTTTCAAATAAGATGAAATACTTTGAGCGTTCAGTCGAGGTGGTGAGATGTATCTTCCGACTGTACATTCAGCAACGAATCCACCCACTACATTAAAAGTAAATTCTATCCCGTGTTGAAGTACGTCCAGATGCGCACGTTGTGAGATTTGAGCACCTTTCACGTATAAGGCACACGCCACCAGAGAACAAAAAAGAAGAAGGGAAACGGGTTTGACACACATTTTTGAAGAAACCACTGTCCAAACCTTTATACACCTTGGTTACTCTTCCACCTTCAATATTTGGACTCTAAAACGAAAAGATTATAATCCTTCGCTGTGCAGAACACTTCCCACTGGATGCAGATTAAGTTGTTGCAGCTGCAATTGCGTGCACAAAGTTGCTCGGATTTTAGTCACATAATAGTATTAAACGGACATTCTTTCAAATAGCTAATTTGTTTGAGTGACTTGTACCTGGTGTCTTGATGCGGTGTTGGGTACCGTGTGGGTATGTAAGTATGTGTGTGCGTTCGCGTAATAAACGTACAGGCAAAAATAAAAAATATGCATGGCATTATGCATTTCAAAGGAGTAATGATATTTTTTTCCCTAGTAATAATAGTAAGAATTATAAGGGGTGCCTTAAGTAAATATATTTCAGTTGTGTTTTGAAATGTGACATTAATTTTTAGAATCAACTTATTTTTAAAATGAGAAACAACTTAAAAGTGTAAGCATTACAAGCATTGTAAAATTAACTCGAAATTCTTTTTGAACATTTTTTACAGCAAATGATTATTTTTATTACTTTGAGTGTAAAAACTAATTCCTTTATTGAATGAAAATGTTAGTCCTTAAGTGCTTTTTCCGGTAAAATAATCCCAGAAAAGAATTGGAGATAAGTTTAAGCTTTATCTAATTGAAGCAGTGACACGTTTACAGAGAAGTTCTTTTAAATAAAATTCAGAAGTAAGGCATTTTAAGGGTGTTAGAATTTTTTTTCTCCAAATGAACACATTAAGAAGTTTAAGGAAAATGATTTGTCTTGTCAAATTGTCAAAGAAAACAATTGGGAAAAGTGGGAAGCCATTACGTATTAGTAACATGAATTTGGTCTCTGAAACAAAAACTGATATCTGCTTTGAAGTTGTATTATGGTAATCGAATCCATTAAATTTCAAAAAAATTTAAATATATCTGCTTTAATTTCATAAAAAAGCCCATATATAATTCTAATTTTTATAATTTATTGGCATGAATACCAACTTTCTTCTAATGATCTGAATAAAATAAACAATCACCGTGCTTCGAGTTCATTGAAATCGTGTTTATATTCGTATTAGAATGAATATTTTAAGAGAAAAAAGGAGTTCATTTAGGAAATTTAACAAATAATATTATAAAAATAAGTTCTTTCATCATGCAATTACTATTTAAGGTAAATTCACACACAGTGATTTTTCATGTCAATTGTATGAAAAGTCGCGGATTGATTATTTTGTAGACCTCAGTGGAAAAGAACATCCTTATTAATTCGATGATAAAATGTCAATATTCAAAATATAATTATCTCAATAAAATTGTCATATTTTGTCGCTACACACAATAAAAGTATACTACGCATATATGTATAAGGCCAAGGTCAAGAGTTTGCTAAGGTACTATTGTAGATAATCTGTTATGACTAGTTATACTTAGGTTTGCAAGTATTTGGATATATATATATATATATATATTATATATCTATATATATATATGTGTGTGTGTGTGTATGTGTGTGTGTGGGGTTTGTGTGTGTGCAATAATTTCTTTAATATAATTTTGAATAATTTTATTAAAATTATTGATGGTTTATTCTTTTAGGACCTGCGTTTAATTATTTAACTGGAAACTCGCCTAATTGAGATTGAATAGTAATCGATAGTAGATGCATTAGAACTATCGAGGTATTTTCTGACCAATCAACGCTTCCGTCAGAAGAATCTACGTGCCATTCACCACATCGTACAAATATCAAGAGTTATTTTTGCCCCTTCACTTTTGTATCTTTGTCTCTTCGTAATATGAAATAATTGCACCCCGTTTTTGTCTCTTGCCTGTTTTCTGTGATGTCGGAACGCTAAGTGTTGTGTAATTGTTTTATATAAGTTTGTGAATAAAGGCTGGATGTGAATTCAGGAGATGTTTTTTTGAACATATATCATCAATACAAATAAAAAACCATGACTCGCAACATTACACAACACACACACACACACACACACGCACACACACACATACATACATACATATATATATATATTATATATATATATGTGTGTTATAATCCACATTAATTTATTCTTTAATTACCTATGGTCCATTCCTTTTGGACCCACGTTTTAGTAATAAGTTAGCTAGCCGCCGAACGAGAGTACTTTGAACTACATATATCCACCCCCTCAGATCATGCGATTTGAGCTGCCTGTATATACACCGAGATTTCTGGAGATCGTCCTCTTATAATTGTAGCGAGTTAAAGGGATCCTTTAGTTTCATCATATTTGTGATAATCGATGATATATTGATGAAGCAGACCTTTGTTGAAAGAAATCTGGTTTTTTTTGTACATTTTGATACAAAACAGGGGAGGTGCGACACAACAAGGAACAAATGCTGCTAGTTACGCATTTTGAAGTCAAGATAAAGAGACAAAATTATTTTAGTGTCCAGGCTTTTTATGTAACGAAATAGGAAATCTTTGATACTCGTGATATACACTATTTATATGGTTCTTCATTACATATATATATATATATATTGTAACGAATTTCACTGTTGGGTTCAGGGATTGAATAGACTTTAATCAGGACAGCGATAAAACAGTTTTTTATTATCAGCCCAATGAAGAATACAATGGTCAGAAAGGCATAAGAACAGCCGAAATCACAGTAATACAACACAACAGTAACACAACGCAATGTACTAATACAGCGGGGAATAGATCAAATTCAAAGCCGTAGGCTTTCGTACTCTCTTCGGCATAAAGCACAACGGAATCACCCGTAAAGTAACAGAGGCTGCGGGTGCGTCTCAGCTTCAAGAAATCTGAATAACAACTGCCCATGTTGCATTTCAGTATGCCTTATATAGACACGGAGAAAGTGGTAGAACATTCCAGAAAATAGGAGAACTGCC
>BMAO01011163.1:0-16644 GCA_019973975.1 Trichonephila clavata | reverse complement strand
AACCTTAAAAGGAGACAGTACATAGCATACGTTATCAAATACTCATACAAACAAAAACCCGAAATAAATAAATGTGCATGACTTACAATCGAAAAGACCGGTACGACTGTGAATGCCACCCTTCGACTAAATGAGTAATGATGGTGTATAGAGGTAGGCCTAGGCCTCCTGGACGACGGTCATCGCGTGTTGCCAGTTGACAATGGTTCAAAATTCACAGTTTCTCGTAGAATACAACCAAAAATAACGACCGTTAAAATTATTCAAATGATGACCCAAAAAGGCTGAGTTGAGAACGAGACGAGGTCCCCATTGTCGCCAAGGCCAGTTAGTTGGCCCATGCCTTAAAACGTTCCTGTATGTATGAACAACTTTGGGAAATGAATATGAACTCGATGAAAGAAATTAAATCTAGAGATCACAAGCTTACTCTTTTTCGTATAACTAAAAGAAAATACACAAAATCATACAAATCTTAAGGTGTAAAATTACACATATCATTCTAAATCAATATACATTCACGCTTTTCTCATTAATCAATTCTTCTTATTGAAAAAAAATCGTATTTAGATTTATTAGTGATTAATCAAAAAATATTTTATCTTATTGTTATACAACTAAAATGGTACAAAAACTTTCGCAACTGTGTCTATATTTCTCGATGCAGCCAGAATTTTTAAAACAAATGGTTTATGTATTTTGTAAAGAGCATGACATTCAACTTCAATTCAATTTTAGTTGAACATAGAGTAGAATAATTTCAAGAAAATTCAATTTTCTATTTTTATAACTGTGCATGTTTTCCATGGCTATACACAATACTTTCAATTAAAAAAAAAGTCAGTAGAATTGAACTTAATGTGACATATGTGAATGCCACGAGACAAGAAATGACGGCTTTAAAAGAAATAAAAATTTACATTTATTAAAGTAAAATCCACACACTCTTCAACTGCTTGTGTAGTATAGACTCATATAATTGGCTTACAAAAAGAACACATTAATTCTAAATTATTATTATAGTGAATCCGATCTCAAATTCATGAAAATTTCTCTAATCTTCCTCTTCGGGATACTTTTCTGTAAGAATCTTTGGTGTAATCCATTCTCTAACTAGTGGCGTAACGAAGATTTGCCCCCCCCCCGCAAAGCCAAATTTTGGGCCCCCTAGATCCCTCCTCCCTCGCGATACAGGGGTGTACGTTACGCGACTGTCCCTAATTCGTGACTCTTGGGGATACTTCATAGTTGAAACTTTGTCACACACACTCACAGTCTAGTATTTTCCCTTATCTTAACTATTCAAACTTAACTATTTTGAAAGAATGTTTGTTAAAAGGAAGAATGCTAAGTTCAGCATAAATGGAAGATAAGAACGGAGCAGTGTGTTGTTGGCCCTGATCCAAGATTCAATCCCAGCAATAAAAACTTCTAAAAGTACAACCATCTTTGAAACACGTGAATATCATTACTAAGGTGATAACTGTTCAACTAAGAATTTCCAGACTAACGATCTTTTCAAAAGTAGTTTTCAAACATTTTCTCATTTCGTATTCCTTAGTTATAACCAAGAAGTATAACCAAGTTAGTCATAATTTAAGTTAAAAGAGATCGTTATAACGCATTTCTCAGTGATAAGAATTTTTAAATACACTGACTTTGTGAACTTAGCTTATTCGTTCATTACTCAAGTTCCATCCTAGTCACTTGATCGTGGTTCAGAATTACGAGGTCCGTCGCCAATAGACTTCGTGTCTTTTTATAGAGCAATGTTAATAAATACTCACTCATTCGAAGCCACATGAGTGCTGCAGACGACAGACCTCATAATTTTGGAACTCCATAATGGACGACACCTGTGCTGGCACAAACTTCTATACCACAGCAATGTGAGGTTTTTAACCCTAGACAGAATTAATATGCGTCAACAGGAATATTTTAAGGCCCCATGGGGCCTAAACAAATGTAGGCATTTTCTTTCACCCTTAAAAATAGACGTACGTTGTCAAATACTTGCACAAACAAGGCAAGGCAAGTGGCGTGGAAATTACGGAGTACCTATCCCTGTAGGGGATGTACCTCCTCATCAGAATTTTTAGAATTAGTAACTTAAAATGGTTTTACATAAAATAAATAAAGATGAAATGGAATTAATGAAAAGAAATAATTAGATGGACAGTGGCATAAAGCCTGCCAAGAAAAACAGCGAGCGGACGAAGTCCGCCCACCTTGGAACAAAATACCCAATCAGCAGAACCCGCTGATGGGCGTGTACTTGCACAAACAATAACCCGAAACAAATAAATGGGCATAACTTACAATCGCACAAACCGGCTCTACTGACTGCCGCCTTTTGACAGAATAAGTAATGATGGTGCATGATGGTAGGCCTAGGACTAAAGATGGACAACTATCATCACATAATAATACAGTCTTACCATTGTTGCCAGTTTACATATGGTTTGAAATTTCCAGATTTTCAGAGAATAGTCTGGAAGTAACATTTGACCGTTAAAATTATTCGAATCATGATATTACTAAGGCTGTCGAGAATGAGACGAGACCCCCATCGAGGCCGTTGGGCCATGCCTTAAGACATCCCTGTACGTCAAACCTCTACATGATAAGTATTTGGTGGTTTTAGGACTCGAATGCATAACGCGGGGAAAAATAACGTCGGTAACTAGTTGGTGACCATGATCAATCTCTCAATATTGATTTATGCCAATAAGTTGTTTAATAAAACGGAACTATGCTATATAGAAGACAATTATCTCTATATATAAAAGTGGATGTTTGTATGTATGAAATCGCTTCACTTCTACACCGTTCAATCGATCACTATGAAAATTGACAAATATACGTATTTTTTTCTGGAGAAGGTTTTGTGCTATCCTCTTTGTTTCAGCTCCCCACCAGGTGGCGCTACAGCATATCAACTTCTGCACCGTTCAATCAATTGCCAAGTTGCCAACATGGTCGCCAAAAATGATGCCAACTTGGCTCTATCAACAACATTTTGCTGTGTTTCCATTGAATCGCCATTATAGTGTAAGGAACGACTTTGCTTGCGAATATTACAATTTTAACATAAAATAAATACAACAGAAAGTAATATTAACGTATTACGCATCCAGATATGAATTATTTACACTATTTTAAGCGTTCATTACCCAAAATTTACTTTTGCTGAGCAGAGATCAGGTTAGGAAGGTGTTTTCAAAAAATGACCCACAAGGGAATCACGGGAGAGTCATAAAAAAACTCCTTTTTATCAGTTATTAGACTTACAATTTAACAAATATGTTTTTTTTTGTTCAGCTGAGATTCGGAAAAAGCTTTTTTGTGTTTAATTTGCAATTCACGTAAAATTAACTCATTAAAAACTTCTTTATCCTTCAATCTGTATTGTTTAATTTTTCAATTCACCCATGTGAAGAACGGGTATACCAGCTAGTATAATAATAAAATTGAATATATTTTTAGGAGGATATTTAAAGTTTGAACTCTGTCATTTAACATTAAATGATGGCAGCCTAAAATGTGATAATAATACATTGAAATAATTAAACAGAAATACATTTTCACAGAGTCAGAACGAAAATAAAAAAAGATCGTCAGATCCATCACGTTCGACACACGCAATCATTTGAGCGACACACCTCTGTTTGGGTACATATAATCAACATGGCTGCGAATTATACATTCTACCCCACTCCTCAGCAGGACAGGAAGCGTGCGAAGAATCTAAACCGCCCCCTTAAATGCACCCCAACCGAAGAATCCCATGAAAAAAAGGGATGGGGAGGAGAAGGAAAAAAAAAGGAAACTTCAATATTTTTCTTAAGCAGACTACACCCTTCGAAGAAAAAAAAATATCACTGACTTGAAAATATAAAAAAAGGGGAGGAAAGAAATTAGGTACAGGGCATGCAAATGAAGCCGATTTTTTTTGAAAAAGGGGGAGGTCTCTCTCTTCACTCCCATCTAAAGAAAACCGAAAGAAATTCAGAAATGCATTTGGGTTAAAGCACGTGAACTGGAGGAGAGGGTTGTTTCGAACAATTGGAACGCATCGTAGACGTCCATCCCTTTCGAAGGGAGAAGGGCAAGAAAGAATGAAGATTCGGTTTCTATGTTCCATGGAAAAAGAAAATTTGAAATATTTATTACGTCATTACATATGAATAGGGGTCTCGGAAGTTTTTCCTCCAAAAAGGAGATAGGGTTTTTCTGGAACAAAAGGAACGGCGGGCGTTCGATGTGAAAGGGTGGACGAGGCCAATAACTTGTGAACGATAAGAATGGTTTGATATTGTTCGGAGGCCCCTGCGATCATACTGAAGATTGAAAGAATAAGACTTCGAAAGAAAGAATATTAATTTGTGCGATAATTAAACCGCTTTTTTTTTTATTAGAACACGGTTTTCTTCGATTAAAATATTTCCAATAAAATAACACTGATAATATAAGTACGAGATATGAAATAATCGATTATCATGAGGTGCATATCGATTTGAGAAGTAATCGATAGTTTATGTAAAATATTTCAGTGTAGATATATTGCGCAATGGTGTAATCATAACTTATTTTATTTATTTTAACATTACAGCAGATACTTGTTATATTATAATAAGTTACATATCAACAAATACAAAAACCTGTCCACACTACGAATCTTGATAACGTATTATGACAATCAATTAATCTCTATATAAAAGTTTCTCGTGATGCTGTAATAAATTTATTTATACATAAGGTATAGTTAGTAAAAATTGTATAGTCGAATAAGTTAATGCAATTTAGAGGAAAAGGTGATTAAGACTGTTCACTCATGTGATGGGCTCAAAAATTCAAAGAAATTTTTTTTCCATAAATTGATTCCTTAACATGTCTAGAATACGGTGGTACAGGGATTTTTTAGAATTCGAAGTCGTTATAAAGAAGCAATTGTTAGAAGAGCAGCTGTTTGGAGCGCTGAGTTGGCAATTGAAGGCTGGGCCTATTGTGTCCAGTCGGCTTGATACCATTGACTTTTCTATGCAAATATACGTTCATACAAGTTTGTAGAGGTTTAAAAGGAAGTATCTACAGTTATTGAATATTTCGTCGAACCTATTTTAGTCTTTGCCACCAACATCGCCGATTGAGGGTAAGTTAAGATTTTCATTGTTTTAACAGGACTTGAAACTTTAAACGCGTTTTTCTCAAAATTGTGTTTTTCAAATTTTCTTCCATCATATTTCAAGAACGATTTGGCCGGATGACTTCAAATTTACGGGTAGACTCAGCACATATATATATACGCACCAAATGGACAACAATCACTCCAAAATTCAAAATATTTCTATTTTTTATAACAAAAAACCCCATGAAATTCGAAACTTTTTATTCAGAGGTATACTAAAAGTACAATTTTTGATATTTTCAATTGAGTATAATCTATTCTGTACATTTAAGCTTATAGATTAAAACGCCGTTAACTTTTTTTAAATAAGTCAATCAGCTGGAATGGTGGAGGAAGTGAGCGTCCATTTTCTCGATGTGGGTGTGTTCAGAGCGCTATAACTTACGTTCTATTGAATGTTTTTCGCTAAACATTTCTATACATACTCTTAAAATACATATAAATAAATGACAAAAGACTTAAAATTCCATCTTTTACTGATCGTCAAAAAATTTTTTTTCTAAAAATGCTTAAAAAACAGGTCGTCACTTGGGTGAACCCATTTAAGGCTTCGTCATTGAAAATCCAACAACACTACAAAGGTTACCAGTGGAAATATTCTGGTTGGCGTCGGTTTTGCCATTTTACAAAACGATAAAACGGAAAAGTACGGAAATTTTTTTTAAAAATTTGATTAAATTTACAGTTGAATCGCGTGTTAGTTGTTCATTACGATTTCCAATAATTTCACCACAGGCATAGTATAAAAAAGAGTTAACTATTTACAGTAATTTTTAAATACATTTTTTAACTAAAATTGCCGCGTTCAGAATTCTAAACTACACTATTTCTAATGTTAATTACTATTTACGACTTTTCAAAAATTAAAAAACGAAAAACTACTAATTATTAAAACATAAATTATGAATAATTTTACGGAAATTTATTTTCTCTGAGTGACTTGCGATGCATAATTAAAAAAAAATTACCAAACAGTGGGGATTGTCACCCACATTAATATTAATTTCTGAAATGGAATCTATTAAGAACAATTACGAAAACATTTATGACCACTTACAAAATGTTCGAATGAGGTTCATTAGTTATGTATTCAAACAGACTCAAAAGAATTTAAATTTGAACTCGAACTTTCGTAACAGTAATTAAAATTAATAGAACACATTATTGAAATGAAAAGTTCCAAGTCAAATTAGAAGAGTTATAAATAAGACGCAATTTATATTTATTATTTAAATATTTATTTTTGGATATTCTTGTCGCAAATGTAGGAACCGCCGTAAAGAACTGTTAAAAAATGGAAAAAAATCAATTTAGTAGATTATTCCACGAAAATGTTCTAAGCATGGACTTTTAAATATTCTGTAAGTATCCAGCGTAAATTATTAATAAAAGTAAATAATTTTACTGCAAAGAATTTCTCCGAAAACGGGTAATAATCATAAATATACAAGAAAAATATAATTTAAATGTTTAATTTTACTTATTAGCAATAAAAGTTATGATGTTTTTCTTTCAGTCCGAATAATTATTCTTACCAAATTAAATATGGAATAAATCTGTATTTTTCATCCTTGCAACAGAATTTATTTGCAAGTACCTTCTACAACAGGGGTGGCCAATGCGTGGCATGCGTGCCACAGTATGGCACGGCGGAGTTGTTTCAGTAGCATGTGGGGACCTTATAAAAAATTTGAAAAATACTAAATTATAATTTTAAAAAAAAACTAAAAAAACACCCTTTTATAGTTAATCGAAATAAGTTGTAACTTAATATTTTAGTCGCCAAAGCTTGAATTAATCGCCAAATCTGGAAATGGAATTTGAAATTAGTCGCCAGATGTGGGAGGGAATCTGAAAATGGGAAATCGTTAATCCTGATGATCCTGATCAGGACAATGAAACAAATGTTTTTTAATTATTGTATTGTCATCGGTCCTGCACAAGTGAGCTAAATTTCGAATTAATCTGACCTTCTAAAGTGGGTAAAAATTAAGTTCAAAAATTCCGTTACATACAAGTGAAACTTATTTATAATTTTAAACACCCTTTTATAACATTTTTTTTAATAATTAGATTGAAATATGGTTGTGTGTGTCTCAAACAAAAAAAAACACCTTAAGATTTATTTTAAATACACTTAAATTAGTTACAATAGAAATTTATCGTGTATATAGTATGCACCGGCATTGTTATACGAGTTGGCTTTCCAAAGCATTTTTCACTCGCGAGAATCTGAGGGAGCGTATTTTAAAATATCTGGAAGAAAACACTGAACTACCCAGTGAGTACTTGCTATTCTAGAATGAAGATTGGTTTTGTGACGTAGTTTTTCTTACGGATACTATGGGATATTAATATAATTTAAATTTCAGATTACGGAGAAAAGTTTGTATTTTTCCTACCCTAGTTGGTTTGTCGACAAACTTTTGCTTTTCTTTTTGTCTTGATTTTTGAGGGGGGGAAAAAATTAACACATTTCATATCAATATAGGTCAAATCAATAAATCTCCGAGCTGTGATAGATTCAAAAATTTAATATCCATTTTTGCAGGATGCTTTCAGAACTATAGGTTTGATGATTTTAAAGATGATAAAAATATTTTCCTAAATATTTTTTTTAATTTCTCTGCAAAATGTTAATTTTTACCTACTCGAAAGCCAAATCGAAATTAGTGTCTATAGCACCATATTATTCTGAAAAGCAAATATAAGGGATTACTATATTAAATTTTGGATATTTGTACTAACAAGCAATTTTTCAAATTCACACGATTTGACTGTCAGATATTGTAGATTTGAATCAACATACGTTTGTGAACAAATTTTTCCATTATGAACCTAACAAAATCAAAATATCGTTCAAAACTAACTGAACTGACAATAAATTCTAAGTTTGTAATTTGGTCTCATTTATTATATTATTTTTAAATTTCCAATACTTACAGTTGTATTAGGTTGAACTCTTTGCGTAAAAATTACATAATAAGCTTATGAGTAACATTTTTTCGCCTTTTTATTTTTTAAAAAGTTGGAAGTGGTAAGCATAATTAATTTTTATCTGAAAGTGGGACTCTTCCTAAAAAGGTTGGCCACGCCTGCGCTACAATGTGTTAACGGAAGGAGAATCGGCAACAATGACCAGTATCACCCCCTTTCGAGTGAGTGTTTTAACGTCACACTATAAAGCAATGAAGGTTATTGGCGACGCGGACATCGTAATTTTGAACCTCGGTCGAGCGACACCTAGGAGCTGGCACCCCCTCTTCAGACTACCACACCAGAATGGAAAGACTTTGAGCCTCAACAGATAAACGTGTATCATCCCCTCTACACTACGGGTCTTCAATGGCAGTAGGTCTCGAACTCATGACCCGGCGGCTAGCTACACGTGACCATGAGTGAGTGAGAGAATATTAACGTCGCACTGATTAGCAAACGAGGGCTTTTGGCGACGGTCGCGTAATTTTGAACCATGGTCAAGTGACGCGGACGACACCTGAGCTGGCACCCCCTCTCCTAACTACCACACCAACAGGAGGACGTTTGAGTACACGTGACCATGACGCCCAGAATACCACGCCCACCTCAAATGGTTGGGCCATTGATTAGTTTGTTTTAAGGCATCATACTAAAAGGAAAACGAGTCTAATGACGATGACAGTGGTGTAACGTTCACCCCCGACCCCCGCATAGCCGGGGGGGGGGGATTCTAGGGTGCCCCAAGCCTGACTGACGCCAAATATGTAATCTTTTGTAAGATCCGGCGCTTGGGGCCTAAAACCTGACTTAGCAGGGGGACCCTAATATTCTCCGTTATGCCACCGGGCGATGGATCTACTATTTTTAAACCATGGTCATTTTTAAGTCTTGGTCAAAGTTAACACCTGGTATTTACTTTTCCTAACTTTCACAGCACAACAATCCAGTAACCAGTTGAATCCCAGTTCTATTTAACTCAAACCATGCCTCAGTATTGCACACGTAAGGGATTTTAGTGAAACAATGACTCGAACACAAAGGCTAGGTTTGAAAACTGGCCTCGAACCGCAGAGCCATAACCCCTCGTCTACCACGTCTTGGGAATTTGCAATTCCGATACGATTTTATTAGAATCAGCTTAAGTAATTAGTAAGCCTTATGGCCCTTCCACACGAGCCAACTTGTGCCACACCTAACAGAAGGAGCAAACAATCAGGAGCTAGTTTTGAATTGAAATCGCCTGGATCCTTTATACGAGTCAGATAGCACTCTTCGCTGTGCTACTTACTCCCTCGGTCTCTCTAAAACCACGTTCTTCTCCCACTAGTTGACTCACCTAAAAAGATATTGCAGAAGCTAAGCTTTTCACACAAGGGTACTTGTGCAAAGACATTGGAGAAAGCTTTTTATTGGTTCATTCAAAAGTCCGGCGCTCCCTTTTCAGTCAACTTTATTTTCAACTGTGAAAGGAATCCCCCCCTTCATACTAGAGATGTGCTGACAGGAAACACGTTGAGTGGCACAAAATTGCCCCGAGTAAAGCCGGTCTTTTCCACTGATTTTCCGCAAAACCTCTTTAGAAAGATTTCTAAAGGACAAATTCATATTGTGACGTTTGGGAAAATTAACGGTAGCGTGAGAGAGTTAAGAAATTAAATTGATTTATTCACGTCAGATCTATTAATTACTATATATTTACATTTTGAATAAAAATTATTCATACTATTAATTATTTCAATTCTACAGAATGTGTCATTTGTGAGGGAGGAGGCAAACACCACCGATCTTTTTGGTGTTTGAAAACTGACTATCTTCTCCACAGTACCGTGATGGGTTGGCTCTTCCCCTACACCTCGAATTTCAGCCGGAGTTTCCAGTCTGAGGGTGGAGTGGTGTTTTTCTCCCGGTCATCTGTTCTCAGGTCGATGTCAAATGAAAAGACCCCGTCATATTTAGGGGTGCACGTGTGGATGTGAACGGCGTTATAAAATAATTCATTTTTAATTCATTTTACTGATATCGAAAGAGAAATTGAAAAATGGTGGTTGCAATGATCACGTCCGGGTCACCAAATGAAGTGGCGCGCTTATCCGGTAGGACAGAACCCGGGACTTTTGGGTCCGAAACCGAGTAACAACCACTACACCAAAATGATCACCAAGGTGCGGAGGTTGTTACTGGCTTATATAGATTATATCACTACAGTATCCACATTAAGAAGCTGATTTTTTAGCTACGTGATCTGTTGAATGTATATTGTGAAAACGTCACAATATACATTCAACAGACCACGGAGCTAGAAGAACCATTAAAAAATGCATATATCGTGCTTATAAATTGATATATTTCCTTAATAGAGTTTTTTTTTCAAATTTGCTTTTTTAATTGATCAAGAATTACGGTGGCTCCCGATTCTTGATGAGGGAAAGTCAAAAAGTTACGGGACTTTTTCAATTTTTCTCTCCAAGGTTTGGCAACAGCGCTAGTATTCAGCGCTGAAAGAGGGGTAGTCGGCAACACTTCTACACAACGTGTCACTCGTCTTCCCTCGTAGTCGTTGGGGTGTAGCAGACCATTCAACATGGCACCTCCAATGTCGATCTGTACCAATGAGGGAAGGAGGGCAGTGATTCCCTTTTTGTTTGCGAAAGGTGTGAAACCTGCACTGATTACTAGCCATCTTTTCCATCACTATACTCTTCCATCAACGACTGGCTCATTGTCCTAAGTGGTTGACGTCAATGGACTGCCTGATCTTTCGTCGTTATATAAAGAGGCTCTTCCCTGTTTGAAGCTCTCTATCCATTCGTAGATCTTGCTTCGTAATAATCAGCTATCACCCTACTGCGATTGCATGCGACGAATAATTTCCGCAGGTTTCACAAATTCCGCAAACAAAAAGCGAATCACTGCTCTACTTGATGTAGATCAGTGGTCTTCAAATTGTGTTCCACGGAATCCTGGGGTTCCACAAGAAATACCCAGGGGTTCCACGAATCACAATAAAAGAGAAGAAAAAAAATTTGTTTTCAAAATGGATTCACGTTCTCTATGAAGTTTGTATAGTTACAAGTATATAAAGCTCGTGTTATTCATTAAAACTGAAAATTTTATTCATATATAATAATTTTATGATATAAACACTTTTTAAACATTTAGTATAATATAATAAAATATTAAAACGCTTTATCTTTATATATATACTTCCTACTATATTTTGAATATTCTATAGTTTACTATCTCAGGTTCCACGAGATAATTTATACTCGTTAGTTAGCACAGAACCTTGCAAAACTAAATAGTTTTCTAATCGAAAATGTACCTTTTTGCATTTGTGAAAAAAACACCTATTATAAAGAAGAGGAAATAACTTATCAGCATATCAACAGATCCGATGTTAAAATCTAATTTTAACACGAACAGCTTCTAAATTTTAGTTTGCAAATTCATTTAAATACATTGGATTTCTCACACAGTTATAAACATTTTTTTGCCCTTCAGAACATTGTGTTTAAGTGAAATATATTTTTCAACGTAAGCGACAACAAAAACAAAGTATAAAAAGAAATTAAACTCAGAATAAGTAATACGATTGCATTTAATCTCAATAGACATGAGCTTCGACAGTTAGTGTGAAAAAAAGCACGCACATATTCCAGTTACTTAACATAATGCATGGATAGGTGACACTTGGATCATAGTAGGGAGAAAGCTTGTTAAAAAAATTAGATAATAATTTTTATAAAAATAAATGCAATACTTTTTTTAATTGCCGTTACATAAAGTGCCTATAACATGTTAATCTACTTTAAATATTATTTTGAGATATATTCTTCTAAGTATGTGTATGGAATAAGGTTCCCCGAAAGCACCTTTAAGTTCTAGGGGTGCCACGAAAGCACCTTTAAGTTCTTGGGGTGCCCGAAGGCACCTTTAAGTTCTAGGCGTTCCACGAAAGCATCTTCAATTTCTAAGGGTTCCACGAAAGCACAAGTTCTAGGGTTCCACGAAAGCACCTTTAAGCTCTAGGGGTTCCACGAAAGCACCTTTAAGCTCTAGGGGTTTCACGAAAGCATCTTCAAGTTCTAAGGGTTCCACGAAAGCACCTTCAAGCTCTAGGGGTTCCGTGAGTTGAAAAAGTTTGAAGACCACTGATGTAGATAGACATTGGAGCTGCCATGTTGACCGGTTTGTTACACCCCCACCGATTACGAAGGAAAACGAATGACACGTTGTGTATAAATGTTTCTGACTACCCCTCCCTCATTCAGCGCTGGATACTAGTGCTGTTGCCAAAACTTGGAAAGCGAAATTGCAAAAATCTCTTACTTTTTAACTTTCCCTCCTGTATTGTTTGCATAATTTTTAAATCACTTCTTTTAAAAGTTAATATTTCTCTCATCTATGATAATTTTTAAATAAATGATGGGATGTAAAATTTCAGAAATTAGAAGCCCTGAAAAAAACCAAAAACCCTTAAATCAGCGTTATTACACCTTGGATTCAATTAATTTCCGAACACTGATTAAAATCACCATTTACATAATTAATATCACAAGTCAATTAATAACACAATGTACAAATTCATTTGTGCATTAATAACTTCCAAATCCCAAAAAGGTTAATCGAATTTAACACTGAAAATAAATCATGTCATTATCTTCAGAATCAATAATTATTCACCAAACAATCTATCCATCTGCTATTTCATACACTGGAATGGAAATCTGCATTTTAAATTAAAACTGTATCGACAACAAATGACCCTTAGGGCAGGATTCAATATTCACCATAAATAATGCGCTAATTGATAAATATCTAGCGCGCTTTCTAATTTCAATTACGAATCTGTTCAGCTGAGATTTCCAATGCTAAGTGACGGTTAATGGATTATAAATTCATTAAAAGCTTTGGATTTGAAACTGCTTTTCCACGGTATAATTTTCATTTTAGATAATTGTGAAATGGCGGAATTTTCTATCTGATTTGACTTCGGGACTAAATTATTTTAAAAGGGAAGTTTAGTAATCATTATCTGCTTTCATGGGAAAATTTTCTGTTACGTAAAGTTATTTCGTCGTTTTCAATATTTTCATTATTTTAAGACATTTGATTAAGAGAGATATTTTATATTTATAATTAAAAAGTCGCATTTGAATCGGGTTTGTTTTTATTTTTTAACCTAATCGAAGTATGCATATTTATTTTTGAAAAACACTTAAGTTCAACATATTAATTGCATATATATTCTATAATACATTTGCGAAAAATTGTTCTCAAAATTTCATAAATTGTTATTCAGAAAATTTTCAAAATATTAAGTTTATTGAAAACACTTATTACAAATAGGTAATTTGTACTGTTAAGCGTTTTATGCTACCACTTTTTTAAAATTCATGAACATTTTCCCAATCTGTCATTTTTAAAGAGCACTTTAGATTTTAAAATTTAAATCGTTAATTTTTATTCCGAAATATATATTTATAAATAATACCAATTGACATTCATTATTATGATAAAACATTACACTTGAAAAATGACTTTATTTATACAGACATACACAAGATACACAGAGAGAGATTGCACCGTTATTATTCATTTCAAATAATTTTAAAATAATGCTCGCTCCAAATAATTTCTCTCTTTTTTTCCCCTCGTTAGTACTAAATCATTTTTAAAATGATATAAATCAAATATACTGAAATATGCTCCCCCCCCCCACACACATCTTACGGAATGACGAGTTTCTTCACGTCTAAAGCTAAAGCTTAAGTTTTTATCATTAAAATGTGGAACATTTAAAATAATTATATTACTATACATTTTAAATTTATATTTCACTAGCTGGTACACCCGTTCTTCCCAAGGGTGAATTGAAAAATTAAACCATACAGATTGAAGGGTAAAGAAGTTTTTAATGAGTTAATTTTACGGGAATTGCAAATTAAACAAAAAAAAAATGCCTTTTGCATATCTCAGCGGAACAAAAAATTCATATTTGTTAAATTTTAAGTTTGTAGTTGTAATAGCCGATAAATTTTTTAAAATTTATAACTCCCCGTAACTCCCTCTAAACAGAAAAGTATATTTATCTACTCAATAAAAGAAACATGTTTACTAAGTTTCAAGTCTGCAGGTACAATAGATAAAAAATAGGAGTTTTTTAATCTATAATATCCCAACAACCTCTCTTGGGAGTAATTTTCCACAAAACTCTTTCTGTACGGATCTCTTACTTAACAAAAAGAAACATGATGGCCAAATTTCTAGTCTGAAGGTCTAATGAGAATTTTAATCTACAACGCTTCTCAGGCCCCTTGGAAGTAGATTTTGTGAAACCCGTTTCAGCGGATCTACCCAACAAAATAAGATGCTTGCTAAATTTCAGATCTGTAGGTATACGCGAGAAATCTTTTATCTACAATGCCCACGTAATTCTCCACTCCTTTGGTATTCGATTTCCACAAAACTCACTCTTGAAGGATCTGTACTCAATAAAAGAAACATGCTGACAAAATTTCTAGACTGAAGGTCTAAATCTCAAAAACGGGAGTATTTGTCTCTTTAACGCTCCTTACCTCCTCCCCCCCCCCTCTTGGATGACGATTTCTGCAAAACTTGTTCTTAATGGATCTCTACTCAACAAAAAAAACATGCCTGACAATTTTCACAATTTTGTATGTCTAATAGTTTTAGAGATATCTTGATGAGTGTGGAAGTGGATAAATGAGGGAATGAGAGAGAGTTAGTGAATGAGAGAGAGAGTGAGTGAATGAAAGATAGCGAGTGAGTGAATGAAAGATAGAGAGTGAGTGAATGAAAGAGAGAGAGTGAGTGAATGAGAGAGAGTGAGTGAATGAGAGAGAGTGAGTGAATGAAAGATAGCAAGTGAATGAAGAGAGTGAGTGAATGAGAGAGAGAGAGAGTGAATGAATGAGAGAGAGAGTGAGTGAATGAGAGAGAGAGTGAGTGAATGAGAGAGAGAGAGAGTGAATGATAGAGAGATAGTGAGTGAATGATAGAGAGAGAGTGAGTGAATGATAGAGAGAGAGTGAGTGAATGATAGAGAGAGAGTGAGTGAATGATAGAGAGAGAGTGAGTGAATGATAGAGAGAGAGAGAGTGAATGATAGAGAGAGAGTGAGTGAATGATAGAGAGTGAGTGAATGATAGAGAGAGAGAGAGTGAATGAGAGAGAGAGAGAGAGAGTGAATGAGAGAGAGAATGAGTGAATGAGAGAGAGAATGAGTAAATGAGAGAGAATGAGTGTATGAGAGGGAGAGAGTGCATGAGAGGGAGAGAGTGCATGATAGTGAGTGAGTGCATGAGAGTGAGTGAGTGCATGAGAGTGAGTGAGTGCATGAGAGTGAGTGAGTGAGTGAGAGTGAGTGAGTGCATGAGAGTGAGTGAGTGAATGAGAGTGAGTGAGTGCATGAGTGAGTGAGTGCATGAGAGTGAGTGTATAAGAGTGAGTGTATAAGAGCGAGTGTGTGTATGAGAGTGAGGGAATGAGAGAGTGAGGAATGAGAGAGTGAGGAATGAGAGAGTGAGGGAATGAGAGAGTGAGGGAATGAGAGTGAGGGAATGAGAGAGTAAGGTAATGAGAGAGTAAGGGATGAGAGAGTAAGGGAATGAGAGAGTAGGGAATGAGAGAGTGAGGGAATGAGAGAGTAAGGGAATGAGAGAGTAAGGGAATGAGAGAGTAAGGGAATGAGAGAGTAAGGGAATGAGAGAGTAAGGGAATGAGAGTGACTGAATGAATCACTCTTCTATATATAGAGAGAGAGATTAGCAGAATTGTTTCATCCCCAAATCACAGCATTTTCCCAGAAATTTTACATAATAAATATCTTCACTGAATTCAAAAAAAATTTTTATATTGATTCAAACTAACCAAATCCAAGAAAAATTAAACGATTATATATAAATCAAAACCTTTTTACTCTCAGTTCTCCAAACGCAAATCCAAAACTTCCAAGTATAGAAATCACTTACTAGATCCCATAAAAAAAATTTCACTTCCGACTCTCTTTCCAACGAATTCAACAACAGCATTATTGACTCGCTCTCAATCGGGTTGGAAAGTTTTGAGCTCTTTCGAATCCCAAATCGTAAGACTCACTATTTATCTTACCAAAGAATTTAGAACAGAACGCCTTTAC
Source organism: Trichonephila clavata (assembly GCA_019973975.1). Taxonomy (NCBI): domain Eukaryota; kingdom Metazoa; phylum Arthropoda; class Arachnida; order Araneae; family Nephilidae; genus Trichonephila; species Trichonephila clavata. Next base: position 316 of record BMAO01011163.1, on the reverse strand, counting down.
GGTAGGCTGGAGCTCCTCTCCAGAAATTCCGGGCATGGAGGCGATGGTAGGAATTTCAAATAAGCATTTCACTTTTACTATTAGGGAGGAGGAGGAGCTGCAGGCAGTAGTCCTTATTATTGCAGTCGAGTTGAAGGTTTAAACTTGCCCGGGAAGATGTTTGATTTTGTAATATGTTTATTTTTGAGCATTTGTTTTGTTTGTGTTTCTGATTTCTCGTGGTTTTTGCTTAGAAATAAACGTAAATAATTCTTTTTATGTAGCTTTTGTATAACTGCTTTATAAATATATACTTCTTATTAAATAATACCATTAA
>BMAO01011162.1:0-44671 GCA_019973975.1 Trichonephila clavata | reverse complement strand
GTTAGATGAAGTGTAAAAAGATATTTATATACTGTTAAAAATTTTCTTTAGGAATTAGTCGACAGAGAACTCTGACTTACAAAGTTTATTTGATACTCCTTTTCACCAATGTCTTTATCAAGTAAGATATTTAACTAACTACATTCTATATCCATAAATTTACGTTAAAGAAAATAATTACTAATTAAAGTATAGGTAAAATATTTTTTTTTCCTCTTCATTTATAGTTCTTGAAGGTGCTTCTAAACAAAGGAAGCTTGATATTTCTGAAAATGAAAAGAGTAAGTCTAGCTATTAAATAAATATTTATAATAATTAGATAAATTTTAAAATAAATGCATGCATTAACTAAATTTAATATATTTTATATTTTTAATTTTGGTCGGATTTTCTAAGCTATAGAATTGCTAAAGAATAATTAAGCAAATTGTTACTTCTTAACCATATTTTCAAGACAAATACTTAAGAACTAAGTACATTTGTCTATTTTAGTTTAACAAATTATAACTCATAAAATAAAATAACTAATGAAAACGCTGATTAAGAGAAAACTAAAAAAAATGCATTTATAATTTAAAAAATTGTATTTTATTTTTTGATATCCACTTTATTTATTTTAACTTGCCTTCCAGATTCCATAAAACATAAACCGGCGAAAAAAATATTGGTAAGATCCGAAAGTGAATCCGATGTTGGTAAGTAAATCTTATATTGAATTATTTTGCTTATTTAATATTCTTACAAAGTGTATTTTAATATTATATTTTGAATCTAAGTAACATTTTTTAATTTTCCTGTATTTTTTTTTTTTTCTTTTCTAATGCATGAAGTGTTTTTGGAACGTTTTAAAAAATGCATGCATAAATAGTTAAATCTTTCATATGAAATTTTATATTTTGAATTATCTTTATTTTCAGAATCAATAAATGATGAAGATGATAGAAATAGAAGACCTTGGAGCCTTGAAGCAAACTCTCCCAGAGCAATAGAAAGCTTTGGAGCATCAAAAGAAGAAGAAAAATATGACTATGTCATAAGCAAGGACTTGAGACTTGCAGAAGAGATACCCCCGCTCTCCGTATACATAGGCAGTGGGTTCGCTGCAGAAATAAAATCCTTTCGTAAGTCCTTCTATCTAAGCTTTTCAAAAAAAGAAATTGATTCTTCTCGGAAAAAATTTATAAACATTCCGCTTTCAGAATTAAAAAACGTAGTAGAAGGAATAAATTTGTTAGAAAAACATGTAAAAAAATATTCAAAGTGAAGAAGTTTTTATATTGTTTATATATATATATATATATATATATATATATATATATATATATATATATATATATATATATATATATATATATATCTGTGTGTATGTGTTGCTGATCTATAAATATGTTATTGCATAAAATGAATTATATAGAGAGATATAGATAGCTAGAAGAATTTATTCAGACTTACTTTGTTCTAGTTTTATTCAGAGTTTCATTTTAATTAAAATTTATGTAATAAAAATGTTTTATACTTAAAGTCTCAAGCATTTAGAAATTTCGTTAATTCATATCGGAAAAACCTATCTGAAACTGTTGATCTTATAATCGCATTAAATGATTCAAAAAATGAAATTTGTAATGTATTAAAAGAAAGGAATGTTAGATTAAGATTTTTTATTTCTCTTCATATTACTTTTGAGAAAAGAAAAGATGATGAGTTAATTAATCATAGTTTTTATTTTAACTCAAATACAGAAAGATTGTTATCAATACATGAACTCGATGAGAAAATCAATTCTTCAATTACAAAAATTTTGAAAAAAATTGAGGATTTTTTAAATTTTGGGTCTGGGTGGTCAGTAAAAAGCATCGATTTTATTGAATTACATGTAGGATATTATAATGAAATAAGAGGCGGGTGTAAGCAGATTAATTTACCACAAATTTTAAAAATTAAAAAATCTTTGCTCAATGTCCGGTGTGAAAATAATATGTGCTTTCTACATTCGGTTTTGGCAGGGCTTTTCCCTCAAAAATACAATAAATCATTAGAATCAACATACAAAAAATATTTAAAATATCTATCATTTAATTTTTTAACGTTTCCTGTTAAAGTGAGTGATATAGCAAAATTTGAAAAAAGAAATCAAATTACAATAAATGTTTTTGGTTATGAAAAGGAAGTTTTTTCTATATATAGAAGTAAGCTGAATATTTATAAAGAAATAAATCTCTTACTTTATAAAAATCATTATTATCTAATAAAATTTTTTAATAAACTGCTACACACTCAACGTGGTATACATAAATTTTGTAAGAATTGTTTAACAGGATTTGCCCGTCAAAGTTCATTGGATGCTCATATGAAAAGATGTTTACATAATGAACCTCGAAAAATTACATTACCTAGTAATTACCAAAAATATTTGAAATTCAATTCTTTCCAGAAAATGTTTTTTCACAAATTTTGTGTGCATGCCGACATTGAAAGTTTTACTGAAAAAGTTTTTTCTGCTGAGCCCTATAATGATGAGTCCTTTTCCATGCAAACTGAAATACATCGTCCTGCGGCATACTCTATCTTACTTATTGATGACAGAAAAAACATAGTTTACCACGAGTTTTACGCCGGTATAGATGTCATTTCAAATTTAGTATTAAGTTTACAAACTATTTCCGAAGCAGTTTTAAAATATATGGAGATAAATATTCCCATGAAAAAAAAACGAGATAATATCTCAGAATAAATGTCATCTATGTGGAAATTTTTTTTCAAAAGGATGTATTAAGGTAAGAAATCATGATCATTTTACTGGAAAACTATTAGGAAACGCTTGTCAAGGATGTAACTTAAATTATAAAGTAACTCAGTTCCTACCAGTAGTAATGCATAATTTATCAGGGTATGATTCCCATTTGATTCTGAAAGAAATTTCTAGTAACTCAGCAAAGAAATTTAAAATTATTCCTGTAAACTCTCAAAAGTGTATGACGTTTAGTATTGATAATTTAGTATTTCTTGATAGCTTTTTATTCCTTCCATCTAAACTAAGTACACTAATAGAAAACCTAAAGCAAAGTAACTATAACTTTCCTATATTTGATTCCTTTTTTTCTTCATATACACACAGGAAATATTTATTACGTAAAGGTGTATTTCCATACAGTTATTTTGATTCTTTTAATTCATTAAGAGAAAAAAAACTTCCTCCTAAAAATGCTTTTTTCAATAATATAACAAATGAAAATATATCAGAGGAGGAATATCAATTTGCAAAATTTATATTTTCTAAATTTCAATGTCAAAGTTTTAAAGATTATTTAAAATTATATTTGGATACAGATGTTGTTTTACTTGCGGAAGTTTTTGAAAATTTTCGGACATTAGGTATGAATTATTTTGAGTTAGATCCTGTGTGTTCATTTCTATACAGCTCCTAGTTTAACATGGAGTGCTGGAATTAAGACAACGAATGTTACTTAAGAATTACTAACTGACATAAATATGTACTTAATGTTAGAATCAGGAATTCGTGGAGGAATGTGTCTAGTGTCAAAGCGTTATTCGAAGGCAAACAATAAATATCTAGATAATTTTGATGAAATGTCACCATCTAAATTCATAATATCATTAGATGTAAATAATTTGTATGGGACTGCTATGGCATTTTACAACTTACCTGAGTCAGAATTTCGATTTTTGAATCAAAATGAAATCGATAAATTCGATTTAATGTCAGTAAGCTCCGATTCAAATGTTGGTTATATATTAGAAGTAGATCTTTTTTATCCACCCGAGCTTCATTCAAAACATAATAGCTTTCCCATGGCTCCTCAACATGAATCAATTATGTATGATATGCTTTCCCCTTATCAAAAGAAAATTTGTGAAAAACTTAATATAAAAATTAATGAAAAAAATAAGAAACTTTTAAATACATTCAATGAGAAAAAAAACTATGTAGTTCATTATTTAAACTTACAATTTTATATTAAACCTGGGTTAAAAATTAAAAAAACATAAAATAATTAGATTTAAACAGTCTAACTGGTTAAAATCCTATGTAATGTTTAATAACGATAAAAGAAAGAATGCGACAAATAATTTCGATAAGGATTTTTTTAAGCTAATGAATAACGCATTTTTCGGGCGCACTTGCATGAACATCAGAAAACATGGTAATATAAAAGTAGCATTAAATGAAAAACAATGTAAAAAATATTTAGCAGATTGCAACTTAGAAAGTTTTTCAATTATAAATGAGCATTGTGCCTTATTTAAGCTTTTAAAATTCAACCTTTATTTAAATCAACCTATATATGTAGGTTTTTCAGTGCTAGAGTTAAGTAAGCTATATATGTTTACATTATATTATGATATTTTGAAACCTGTTTACCAAGAAAATGTAAACTTATTGTACACAGATACTGATTCATTAAGTTTATAAATATGGACTGAAGATGTTTACGGTGATTTGGCTAATAAATTCGAAAATCTAGTTATAATCCAATTATAAAATTCCAATCTAGAAAATCCAATTATAATGCATCTCATCGGTATTATTCGAAAAAATATCAATCCTTATTGGGATATCTAAAGGATGAAACCAAAGGTATTCCTATAACGGAATTTTGTGCCCTACGACCAAAGATGTATTCTTATATATTTGGAAAAGAAATTAAGAAAACTGCAAAAGGAACTAAGAAAACTGTTGTGCAAAATATTTTACACCATGATATGTATTTAAATGTATTAAAAAACGATCACTTGATAAAAAGTAAGCAATCAAGCATAATTTCAAAAAATCACATCATATCAACAATAAAACAAAATAAGCTTAAGTAGTTTCTACGATAAAATGTATTTGGTTAACCAATTTGAATGTTTAGCCTACGGAAATGTTTCTATTGAAATGTAAATGTAATTTCATAGTGCTTGTATCTTCTTTTGTTTATTATATGTAATACAATATTTATTGTAATAAGTTAGTTTATGAAATAAAAATAGTTTACTATATGCGTGGCTGTGTTATTTGTCTCGGGTCTCTCACTCTGATTTTGCACAAACAACACTAATATTGAGGGAATAACATTTTCTTTTTTTACAAACTATATCATGCAAATACGAAAAGCTTGTAATACTATTAAATTAGTAATTATATTAAAAATTTCTTTAAACAAATTTCTGACATAACTTAAAGTTAATTTCGAATACAAGTTCTTTTTTTTTAAAAATAAAATATTATTTTTAATAATTTATTTTTAAAGGAATTATTCTTTAAGCAAAGTACCGCGTATTGAAGAAATCAAAAGCTTGTAATACCATATATTACAATATTTTGAAACAAAATTCTGACATAACTTAAAATTAATTCGAATACAACAAATTCTGTTTTTAAAAGTAAAATGTGATTTTTGATCGTTTATTTTTAAAGGAATTTTTCTTTAAGCAAAGCATAGTCTATTGAAGGCATTTGAAAACATTTTTAAAGTTAGTTTGAAATCAATTAATTTTTTAATCCAGTTACCAACAAAAAAAATTTCGATAGTGTTTAGTCCAGATACCAACAATATATACTACTGGTAGTATAATAGAGCTAAGAAAAAGGTGTATTTTCTTTTCCCGATATTACAGAAAGACTTGGAAAGAATGTATCCACTGTGCATGATTTTTGGCTGCAGTGGTCCCGGGAAGGCACTACCTCAAGAAAACTATGGTTCAATTACGCCCGGGTCACACCACTGACAGAGTAGACCGGAGTATTCACCACATGGTTGGGGAACGTAGTGCATTTACAGCAAAAATTACAGTTTTTTTGGCACCAGAGTGACACAGTAAACAGAAACAAATCAATCGTTTAAGAAATAGCTCCCAGACAGACGCCCTGCAGCGTTCAGACCGTTAGCTCTAACTCATTGACATCTGTGATTTCAGTGATGTCTCTCTAGAGATCCTTGGGGAGCGGAGTAGCAATGTGCTTCGAGATCAAAACTGTTCCTGTCTTGGTGCCAGTGATGCAGAGGCGTAACAGAGAATATTAGGGGCCTCATGTAAGGTCAGATTTTGGGCCCCAAACTGATGATGGAAGTCAGGATTTGGGACCCTAGAATCCTGCCCCCTCCCCGCGATGCGGGGATTGTGGGATGTACGTTACGCCACTGTAGAGATGGCTGTATATTGATTAGAAGAAGACAAGGTCAACGCCTGCAAACAATCTTTCTGCCCCCTAAAGTACACTGGGCCTGCACCTACAATTATGGTCTGGCGCTAGCAATTTTCTTGCATTGTTTTTTTTTTTGAATTTTCTTTGATTGGAGCACACTTGAGATTAATTCGCACATCCTGACAGCAAACTTGTACATCCGTCTGGCGATTCAAAATGTTGCACTGTGATTTATAAACAACATTCAAGGGATGTTTTCCAATAGGTTAACGTGTTCCCTCATACCCTGTTGTAACCCAACATGTTGTAAAGGGTTACGTTTTCCTGCTAGATTACCGGATCTTTCTCCAATCGGGAACCAATGGGACATCATTGGATGACAATGACAGCTTCATCCACAACCAGAATTAAACAACCTTATATTGGCCGACCAAGAACAACAGGCATACAATTATATGTATCTGTACGACACATGGCATGCAAGATTGTGACAGTTACACCGGTTTTTATTGTATTATCATTTCATATTTGAAATGGCTTTACTCGCGCTTACATTAACCTGTGATCTTGAAACTTTAATCAATTAAATATGTGTCCTATACAAATGTATTCCCAAGGTTTCATTTGTCGACAACATTTTTTTCTTGGTGTTAATTTTTTCCTTCTTTATCAGAGTTGAATGTACCCAAGAGTAATTAAACCCGGCTGTGGACTAAAAATGAACTTGTTTGACTTGTGATTTGAATAGTATTCATTTGTTCGAAATAAAATTTGGGCAAAAAGAAAAACGCATGCGAAAAATTTGTACAGATTGCAACGATACAGATATATAGAAAAATGATAGCTAGGGCTTCTACACAACACAAATATCGGTTGCAAAATCTGTTATTTTTGTGGCACGTTGAATTTATAAATATAATCCATCAAGCTTGGGGCCCTGCTGGAGATGGAGGCGGCCCCTGGCGTCCGCCAGGTCCGTGCTACGAGTCAGAAACTCGTAGAACTTAACTAGGAAATTATGTTACATCCCGGACCTAGAATCCCTTGATTATCTCTTGAAAAAATTCGAAAACGATTTCAGAGAAACACTGGATCAATTTTTAGCCTCTAGGCATAGGGAATTTTTTTTAATGAGACATACAAATTGCGATCACGCTGGCAAGAAATCTAAATAATGATGACAATTATATTGCTCAAAGTTTATTCAAGATATGAAAAATTCATTATTTTGTTTTATTCTAAAAATGGATAGAGCTTCCCGGCAGATGTAATATATTTCATGTATTTAGATTATAATTGGCTCCTTGAGATTTCAAAATAATTTTGTATTGGACTGTATTTTAGTTCTGCATTGAAAATTATTGTACACATTATACCAGATTTTATTCATAAATTGAAATAATTTGTGTTTAAATGTGATTTGTTTTCATGTTCATTTTGAATTGACAGATGTAAATACTGTTGATCATCCAAAATTGCACACCATAAAGGATAAGAGGTAACAAATTAAATTGTACGGGCTGACACAGATTAATGCGCAACATACTCTAATTCAGTGGTCCCTAACTCCCGGGTCGCGGACAGGTACCGATCAGTGGATCATATAGTACCGAGCAGCCCAAGGATCATTAAATTATTTCTATTTATTTTACTGTGGTGCATTTCCCTCAAGTTTGTGCGACTTTTCACAGAAATCTCTTTATATTCCACGTTAAATCACTATATATTCATTTTTTGGTGTAACACTATTTTATTCTGAAGGCATATTTAAGTACAATTAAATCAAAACAATCTGAAATGTAAACGATCAACGTTTCTCCTCAACGAGACGCGGTAAAATTATCTAACATTGAGCCGAAGTTTAACACAAAGAAAGGAGCTGGCACATCCTTTACAAACTACCACACCAGTTCGTTATACGAAGAATCCGTTAAATAGAGGTTCCTCTTTCAATATACTTTATAAACCACATGAACCAAATTTTAAATTAATAAACACTATATATTAAAATATTAAAAATAAGTAATTATTCACACCTTTTTGTATATATATATATATATTATATTAATTTACAAAATATATATTATTATTACAAAATTACAATATATATATATATATTATTTCTAATGGGCTGCGGATTGGTATTTTATTACTGCAGACCTAGTACATTCCCGGAAGCTGGTATCTCTTTTTAGTGCGACACCATATAGGCGGATATCGATCGTCGCAAGAAATTTTGACACCCAGTTTCCTCCCTAGAAAGAGGCACCTGAGCTCTGACGATGCGAAACCGTATTTTGTCGAGAGCACCCAAGCCAAGCAGAAACTCTAGAGATCTTTTACATGCCGTATAGTCATACGACATGGCCGCTGTCAATTTTCTGTAACATGACAATCCACCGACTTGGGCCGGGGTCGAACCAGCAACCTTAGGTGCAGAAGGCCAGCTACAAACCAACCACGCCACCCAGCCGGCTTATTTTATATATCTTATCCATCAAAAAAGAAAGGAAAACAAGAAAAAAAAGAGTCGAGGAATACACAGTATTTTCAAAATTCAGAAAATTTATACTAAAATTACTGCATTTTAAGGACATTTTCTAATTTAAAGCATACAAGTAATTTTAAACAGACATTTTATAACTAGAAATTCTAAATATACATTACCACATGCGAACTTAAATTTAATTGCTCATAAAATCTGTTAATTATGCTTGAGTTTTTTGTTTGAAAAAGTGGTTTCATAATAAACCTCACATATCTTTGCAACACACCAAGAATCCCTTCAGGCGTATTTTCTTCACACTGTAATCCGCTTCAAGTTGTTTTAAATGAATTCATCACACGAAGGGCTTACTGATTTCTGCATTATCATCGTTTTCATCTTCATTGCAATCCATTGCTGTTTTTATTTTTAACGTTGTTCAAAATATCCGATTCAACTAGTGATCCAGAGGTTTCAGCTTCAAAATCAAGAGTAAGAAAATCATCCAAGCAGCACATCATTCATAATTTTTTGTTTTTCCTTTAGCTGTATCCATATTTTTTTCATTTCTCCAAAGGTAATAGTGTTCGTCCTCCGTACTTGCCGAACTCTCCCTGCTGACAAAGAATTCAGCTTTGGCAAAACTGTTATGAATGGTACGGCCTTTGACATCTTAGTTCCACGCTTTCGAAACTTCTGAAATACTTTCCCGTTAATTGATATTTGAAATGGATTGATTGTTTTCATGAGCAGTGATAACTTTTAGCAATATCATCTTGCAATACAGTACTTTAAAATTTTTTATTACCACCCCTTGATCCATTGGTTACAGTTTTGATGTAGTGTTTGGTGGCAAGTAAAAAACTAAAAAATTTTAATTTTTGGTTGATCTCCTTCGGATGGGCGGTGGAATTATGTAAGGAGAGCAATTTTGCGACGCTCTTTACCATACTTTTGTCCAACCTTTGAATCCAATGTTCACAAATTTCTGACGTCATCCAAGATTTTTCGTTAAAGTCATAATCAACTTCCAAAGATTTTGGGCCTTTGAAACATTCTGGAGTTTTGCTTCTTCCTTTAACTAGTGGTTGTAGTTTCTGATGTCCAGTCATATTAGCTCCTAATATAACAGATACTCTTGCTTTTCTATGTTTCCCTCCAAAGGTTATTTCGTTTTTAAATGTTAATGTTTTTTGAGGCAAACGTTGAAAAACAAAAAGCAGTCTCATCTGCATTAAAGATGTTTTCTAGCTTTTCGATTTTTAAAATTTTACTCAGTGCCTCTGTTATCCAATTTTTTAATATCGTTATCATTAACGTCCTTACTTTCCCCAGATAATACTTTTGCTACAACTCCGCGTCTTTTCTTAAATTTTTCTAGCCGTCCATTGATACCTAGAAATTAATCGTATCCCAATGCTTTCGCAAAATATGATGAGCTTTCTCTATTACGAAAGGTCCGGAGATCAAAACATTTTTATCTTGCACTGTGTGTATCCACTTCAAAACTGCCTCGTCGATATCTTCATAGACACATGTACTTAAACGTTTTGAACAAGAATTCGATGAATCATAATTTTATAGCTTATCTCGCTTTTTTACAATAGATAAGCTGTTTGGAGGAATACCAAATTTTACAGAACTATCATTTTCCTTGACGCCTTTATCCATTTCCTGAAGAATTAAATTTTTTTCTTTGACTTTTCAAGCTACAAGAAACGAAGTTACCAGTACGACTGATCGACACTACAAATGAACAGAGACAAGTTCAAGGACATAAAACAGCTCCACTGAGGGTGAAAAGGGATATCGAAGATGTTTTTAGTGAACTGGACAATGGAGGTTAAAGGTTGCACTTCTTGGATGAAACGCCCAGGATTCTATTGTTCTCTGCGAATTAGGCACCTAATAAAACCAGTTCAAGCTTTATGACCACTATAAAATGTGTTAAAAGAGAGGATAATTTGAAATATCTAGAAATAATTTAAAAATAGGGAGGAAAAATAACTGAATCATAAGAGAAAAAGTTCGCTATATAGAAAAATTCGCAAGATAGAGGTTCGTATTATGGAGGTTCTCTATAACAAGTATAAACATTGACGCACCAACAAGGAATTACGTAAATGCTATAATTGACCAGCTGGAGCTTGAGAGCATTGCATCATGGATCTGGATGATCTCTAAACCAGAGTACACTCTAATGCCAAAGCTTAACTTGCTTGTGAATTTGGTTCCATCGGCCACGTGGACTGTACCATTGATTTGCAGATAGATTTGTAAATAGTTCGATGGATGACACGTTTCAGAAAGGATGTGCAATTGCATTGAAGGAAACGGGACTGTCAAATCGCAAGATCACTTGACATTTGTGCCCGAGCAATGAGCTTCTGTTAGACGATGCAAGAAAGAGAGAGAGAAGAAGAAGGGTGAGCCATAGTTGTACAGAGTGTAAAAAATGTGACGGTCAACCAAAAGCGACGATAGAATGCGAAAACTTAATGATCGTTTGATTGGCCCCCACGCGTAATCCGGACACCAGTAACAGTGATCACTGACAGTCCATTCAGAAAACGTAGGTTGAGGTCTAGGAGCCATTGCACCAACTACTTTTCACACTTATACACTGCCAATGCTTGTGCACTGGTACCAGGCGCATTCCCTCAGTCAAGTTTCAAAATGGAGTAGAATTAAACAAAGTAATGAATCCAGCTTTGAACTGAACCCCGATGACCAGAGAAGACTTGTATGGAAACATGCAGGACAGAGGTGGGATTTCATTTGACTCATCCGTCATATAGCTTGACAACCAGGAGCTATGGGGCATGAAGTACCAATTCATTTGATAATAGAACCCCTTTCGTTGTCATTCGTGACCTACTTACAGCAAGGCGGTATGTTGACTAGATTTCACACCATGTACTATGTAATCCTTTCATTAACCACTGGTCTTACAACTCAAAATGATATGGTCAGCCGTACAGGTAACACTTTCCTACTGCTTGCGCGTCTTTCGCGCGTACTTCTCTAACGTTCCTTTCACTAGAGCAATCACCAAATTACGTCACAACAAAGCATGTTTGGGCTCTATTGAGCAGGCCTCTCCAACCATTCAGCGATTATGTAGATCTAACTCACCATTTTCAACGTTTTAACATTCAGTCTTGCAGGAGATTTGAATATATTTTTCGAAGGTATTCTACCACTGAAAATCTTATTGCGTTCAAAGGAGCATAAGCTTTCGCCCTTGGAATACGACACCGCAGTCAGAGAGAATTGTGGATCCAGTTTCATTTTTCAATCGCATCGTCCACTAACACTCAACAGATGGATAAAGATCAAAGCAATGAATCGCCTATCGGGATCTTATTATTCCGATACTGAAGACTTCGACTACAGTGTCTTCACCTATTGGAGTTTCCAATTTATTTTGGCGAGATATTTGATAGTGTGTGTTATCGATGCAGGAGGTAGCTTAGCTACTAGCAGGGTTCTCAACCTGGAGGGAGGCACCAAACGAAGAGGAATACCCTAAACCTTTAGGTTGGGCTGACCACACTCCACCCAGTAAAATTTTCCCGGGCCGAGATCCAAGGAACAAGAAACTGGACTAATCTCTCGGAGACGACTTAGGAAACATGTTAAGGACTTGAGATTTAACAGCTGGAATATTTTATCGGTTTACATAAGTAAGGCTTTCCAAGCACTTGTCGAACAATTAAACATATATAAAATCGATATTATTGCTATTCAAGAGATACCCTGGACTGGCGAGAGAGTCTTGTTCCGTTGTGTTCATTTCGATGAACACTGAACCAACCAATACCGGTCAAACTAACCGTTTTTGCCAAGATTTATACATATTTAGACGTTATAACCCCATCACACTGTATGATTTTTCTTGAAATATGTGTATATAGTATATTCTTCCGTCTACTTCAAAATTGTTTCTTTTACAAGAAAAATTTATTGCGTAACCCCTACTGTGGTGAGTCAATTTAACTGGCGGAGAAAATATTTTTATGCGCTATTTTAAATTTATATAATCTATATATACAAACTAACGGTTATATATCTCAGAGTAGGTTGCTGTTGAAAAGACTGTAGTACAATCTGAAGTAGAGTAGTTCTAAAGCATTTTTTATGGAAATTCGTTACGATTGTTTATTTGAAGGAGATAAAATGAAGTACTGAAACTTGGACGTAAACTTTTTATTCCTTACATAGTGTAATATTTGCCTTATAAATGGGAAAGTGTTTCAAAATTACAATTTAGAAAAAATAACGAACATAGAGTATTGTGATAAACAAATTTCTGGAACTGAAAAAAAAAAACACCAGATACAGAGCTACTTACAAGTGAATTAGAGCCAGAGTGATAGGCAAAAAGAGAATATTATAAATAAGAGCGTCCAGGGCACATAAAAGAAAAGTTTTGACATCCGTTAAGACGGATATATTGAGGATCAACGCATCAAAACTGCGTATGATAGAACAGTCAGGGAAGAACTAGATGGAAATCCCGAACGTAGCAGGACTCTAGTGAATACTATTTTTTAAGGATTTGTAGAAATAGACAAATTATAAGAAATAAATCAACCATAATCTGCGTTGAATATAAAACTGATAACTTTAATAAAGTCAACTTTGACAGAGCGCGGTATGTATAGTGAAAACTCGTCTTTCGTATTTTTGGAGATATTTCACCGCCGTTCGCTTACGTAAAAAATATATTCCAAAATTATAATACACTCATGTCCATAAATTAAGGATAATTCAGAATCACACAGAAATTGAACTCTAAAATAAAAATTTCACCTGTAGAATTATCACACACATCTTGAAGAATATGCAAATTACAGGAAACCACCAGATGGCGCAGATAGTACGTCACAATGACGAGAGTGTAAGAGAGGGGTATATAAGGAATGGTGGCAAAGAAGTAAAATTGTTTACAAGCGCTTTAAAAGCCTTTCAGTGCAATAACCGCATAGTTATGGCACAAAGAAAGCACATTTGGATGATTTTTACATGGTAGAATTATCGGACGACTGGAATGTGGACGTACCCAGCTGGAAGTATCCGAGGAACTTGGAATCGCTCAGAGTGTCATCTCCAGGCTTTGGCAACGATTCCATGATGGTAATGTGAGTAGATGTTACAGCACAGGTCGCCCCCGAGTTACAACGCCGAATGAGGATCGGTATTTGGAAGTTACTGCCAAAAGAAACAAACGGAGCACAGCATCAGACCTGTCGTCAGCTCTCTTCAGCTACCGGTACGACAGTTTCAAGGCAGACCGTGTACAGACGCTTAGGGCACATTGGTCTATATGCTCGTAGGCCTGTCAGTGTTCCCCTTACCGCAACTCACTGTCGCCTGCGATTAACCTGGAGTAGAGAGCATACATTGTGGACACCGCAATAGTGGTCTTGTGTGATGTTATCCGACGAGTCCAGGTTTAGTCTGCAGTCTGATTCTCGCCGGACTTTCATATGGAGAGCGCCAGGAACCCGTTACCACCAAGAGAACACCATTAAACGACACCGTTACGGTGGTGCAGGATAACTCGTTTGGGGAGGAATTATTCTTGGTTCCAGAACTGACCTGCATGTTCAGTGTAACAATGACAAGCCACATCTATCGGGATGTCATTCTGGAACATGTACGTTTGTTTCGGGGCGCCATGGGTACTGAATTTCTGTTTATGGATGACAATGTCCGCCCTCACCGTGCAAACATTGTAGACGAATGCCTTCAATCGGAGGATATCACCCGTATGGATTGGCCAGCATTCTCACCGGACTTGAATCCAATAGAGCATGTGTGGGATATGCTTGGCCGACGAATTGCAGCCTGTCAACCCCCTCCCACCTGTCTACCGGAACTTCGGAGGGCATTGCTTGATGAGTGGTGTAATATTCCCTCAAGATCAGATTGATAATTTGACACTCAGCATGCGTAGGCGTTGTAAGGCCTGTATAGCATCGTCCGGGAGACATACTCCGTATTAACCATCATACTAACCATGTTATACTGTTTTTTGTAAATTGGTTCTTTTTTGAAATTTGCTCCAGGGAGTAAAAATCGCAATTTTTATTAATTATGTGAAACATATAGCATCTTTTTTTAAAGAATTAGACTTTACAAAAAAGTCAAATTTGTTTTGCTTCTGTCTCTTTGCCTGAACTTCATTTTCCTTAATTTATGGACAAGAGTAATTTTTCACAAAAGAAAAAATACAGAAATTACCAATTATGAACAATGTTATCTTCCAGTACAGTGCAGGTTTATACAATGGGCAATTGGGATGGCCGCCCAGATAAGCTGGATTTAACCTAATCCAAGAGCCCCTTCATGAATCCGCAAGTGCTAAGGGGGCCCGCAGATCCTTTACGCCCAGGGCCCGAAATTACCTTAAACAGGCACTATTTGAGCATGCACAATAAGATTATGGTGCTTAAACACAACCTATAAAAGGGCCATTTTTGAGCATGCGCTAGCAAAGCGTTTGAAAAAGCGCGAGAAGTTTTCAATTATTGGCTGCAGATCGAGGCATTTGGCAACGTTTTTCGATTTGACGTCATCAGTCGACGGTATTTAAGCACCCATATTTTACTTGTATTGTACTATCTATATTTTAATTCTCACTATATAGTTATTTATATTGTATTTATTCAAATTTGTTAGCTCTTTAAAAACTATGGTTTAACAAAATTTTTTGGCAAAACGGGTCGTTTCCTTTTTGGTATTGTGGACGATTATAGTTTAATTCACAATAAAGGCTTATATATTTCATCTGTTTTAAATAATTTTGTTCTATTCAGATTTCTTTTTCTGTTAGAGGCTGGAAATGATGCAATTTATTTTTTATGAAATGCTTTGATATTTTTTCTAATGGTTTTGATTTGTGTTAGGTTGTTCATAGAGCAGGAATTTATTACTGCTATTACCCTTTTCTAATTTTTATTCATATTTTCAATTAAATAGGTAATTTTCTTTCAGATTCAAATATGTTTCAGTTAAATCATTAGTTCCTGAGTGCGAGGTCAAAGTACTTACACGGTTCGGTTAAAATTATTTGATAAGGTGAGCACTCCTTAAATTTTGGAAACACTATCTAGCACATACCGGGTTTAACCCTAAAAAAATATTACGCTTGCTATAAGTTAACTGTAGGAGATAATATTTTTGTGAAAACACGTAAAAAGGAATGATACATGTGTAACAGTTTGCAGTTACAGACTGCATGAATAAAAAAAGCACTTTTTCATGTGCATTAGAAAAGTGCTTGCAAACATTTTTCTTACCTACCTGCTGCTTGTTAGAGGCATCTCGAACTAATCACAACATACAAAGCATTTCACACCTCTCTGCACACCAGCAACGTCTGACAAATTGATAGAGATACATTTAAAGAGGGAAAAGGTTGCTTACTATGACCTACAAAGTCGGAACAAATTAATGATGGAGAAATGAATGAATCTGAAGAAATGTTCCGAATTCAGAGCCTATTCTGTTAAATATTACAAACAACTGCCTTAAAATTTATAACCTACCATAAGTCAGTCTGAGTTTAAAATCCAATTTTTCTGAGTTATTACAAAAATTTTCATTTGATTTTGTAAATTTACAAAATAAAAGTCAACTGATACATGATAAATTAAAAAGACATCAAGAAATTTTATTTGAATTATTCTCAACACAAATTCAATGTATTACACCCAACTCTTCTACACAGTAATTCAGTTTTTTTCAGAGCTTTAGAATCGACGCTTGTTACTATTATTTTGATCAGCTTGTCACAACCTAGCTCCAACTACTAAATGTACCAAGGAAAAAATAAAAATATCTGTATTAAAATTCTGACCTAGATTAAAAGTAAAATCGTCCAATTACAAAGAAGCATCAATTGACTTATAAAACAGTATTAAATCTAAAAAACTTATCAAGACACACATACAATTGAAATTTTTCCTACTCTGGGAGTTAATAAAACTTTGAAATGTTACTTAGTAATTGGTATTGTAATTGTATTTATGACTCATCCATACCTTTAAAATCCAACAGTCTGCACCCTTTCCTGTCAAAATTTGTCATTTACAAGAAAAATAATTTTTTCCAGACAAAAATAATCATTTGAAAAGAAAAATCCAATTTTCTCTAATACAAACTAATCAAAAAATTCTCAACTGTTGAAAGAATTTGGGGCTTATTATTTGTTAAATAGGGGTTTACACTGAATTTTAATCAAGGAAAGAAAAAATTTGTTAAATTGCAAAATTCGTTCAATAGGGGTTCGACTATATATACACTAGTGTGCAAAAATTAAGGACGAGACGGTTTTTTCAATATAACTTTGTACAAAAGCATTCCAAATCAACACATTTAATACCATAAGATCCCCAATACGTAAGGACATGAGTAATGTAAGCAACACTTACTAAAAGAGAAATCAGAGGGATAAAAAGAAGCTTTATTGAAAAAGTAGCATGGAGCGCAATGCGACTGAAGGCCGAAACATCCCTGTGATGGGTGTCCAGCAAGAAATATCCGGTCTTTAGTAGGGGATATGATCTCCCCTGACTGCTAGGCAGGCTTCACAGCGTCTGCCCATGCTGAGAATGAGGGTGTCAATGAGTTGTTGAGGCATTGCTGCCCATTCGTCTTGCAGCGCCAATCGAAGCTCCGGAATCGTTACTGGCGGTAAGGTACGAGCTGCCAAGCGCCTGCCTAGAAAATCCCATACATGCTCGATGGGATTGAGATCCGGAGATCACGCCGGCCAATCCATACGTTCAATATCCTCACTCTCTGAGAGCTGTTCGGCAGCTACTGTGCGATGACATGGTGCATTGTCGTCCATGAAAAGGAACTGCGGACCCATAGCGCCTCTAAAAAGACGCACATATGGAAGAAGAATCTCGTTACAATAACGGGTCCCGTTGACTGAACCTGCGTCGAAGATGTGAAGGTCTGTACGACTACCAAGCATGATGCCTCCCCAAACGAGAACACCGCCACCTCCATACCTGTCCCTTTCAATGATGTTCGAGGGATGATTGCGGCTTCCCCGCTCTCTCCAGATGAGTATGCGATGAGAATCGCTACTCAGACTGAATCTGCTCTCATCTGTAAAGAGTACTCGTCCCCATTCATTGTCTCTCCAATTCCGGTGTTCCCGGAACCACAGAGAACGCCTTCTCCGATGGGCAGGCGTTAGAGGTACACACTGTACAGGGCGTCGTGCAAACAGACCACCACCGTGCAGTCTTCTGGCCACGGTAAAACGCGATATTGGTCGTCCAGTCGTCTGTGTCTAGCGATTTCTCCCGCCTGTTTCTTCTGGCCTGTAAGGCAATATACCGGTCATCTGCGGGTGTGGTTCCTCGTGGACGACCACTACTGAACCCCCGGATAGCTGTTCCTGTAGTTTAAAATTGTCTCCAAAGTCGTGAAACGATGCTGTGGGCAATTCCGAACTCTGCAGCCACACTTGTCACACTGCGACCTTCCTCCAACTTCCCAATGATTCGACCTCGGGTAAAAGCATCCAGATGTCGTCTAACAGATTGATTATTCGCCATTTCTCGCTGAGGCAGCAACTCGGTGTGATTTTAACTGCTATACGGTGTGCAATCTCTTTGCCAGAAATACTAATCTTACACCGACAACATGCTTTACTACTCAGACACTCCCCCATTACGTCTACCTGCATATCTGCGCATGTGCTACCGTACATCACCTCACTTAATCTCCTGATTGGTCTTTCTGTCCGCTCTGCCTCTTCGTTCAGCTGATATGCTAATTTTTCGACTTCGTCCTTAATTTTTGCACACCAGTGTATATGGCAATCTTTAATTCATTCTCTGAATCAGGGAAAGGATGAATTTTTCAAATGTAGTGGCACCTTTCATCAATTATAAACTCATTTCTTTTCAACTTCCCTCTACAAATATGTATGGTTACTCTCTGCATTAGTTTTTGAAGTTTTGT
Organism: Trichonephila clavata; assembly: GCA_019973975.1. NCBI lineage: Eukaryota > Metazoa > Arthropoda > Arachnida > Araneae > Nephilidae > Trichonephila > Trichonephila clavata. Next base: position 26,045 of record BMAO01011162.1, on the reverse strand, counting down.
CCGTACAATTTTAACCCTCTTAGCGGTTTGAACGTCTTTTTCCGCACGTCTAGAGATGCTTCGAAAACGCACCACACGTCTTTTTCTGACTTCAAGAGAGTGCTTCAAAAGCGGGTAGGCCGTGTTTTTCTGAAATCCTTTCCCCTCTTTTATGGTTTAACACCATGAAAGATAATTAGGGAGGGTTGCGACGACACAATGGTCACTGACAGGAAGTTTTATTGCTCTCGGGGAACCCTGCGTTTTGACCCTGAAGCAATCGTAAAAAACTTGGGAAGAATTTCTTTAGACCCCTTAGTGAACGAACTATAAGTTAGTGTTTGTAATTTAGCTTCATTTGAGATATTATTGCGTTTGAATTAAATAAATTCTTTTTGTACTTTTAGCAATTTAACTTTTTTTTCTCAAGTTTTGAAAAATGTTCCAACGTATAAATAAAATATTATATAACTCACTTTTGATTTTATATTAATTTGAAGTTTTAATAAGTTGGGACTGTAATCTGCTATTTTATATAGTTGGACAAATAACTTTTTAAGTATATTCTCTTTGCTTGATTAACTCGTATTATTTTCTTCATCTTAAAATGATGAAACGGAAAATTAAGTTTTTAAACTATATAAATCGCTATATAATATCTAGAACTATATTTAATTGCTTCATTTTTCTTCTCTTAACCAATGTTTTCAGTTTTTAAACCATGATTATTTCATTATAAGGTGTCAAAAAAGTTAATAAGAAACCGAACGCTTCAAAATTTAAAACCTTTTAAAATTTCCAACTACTAAAAATGAATAATTTTTAAACTTTTGCATCAAATTATTTGTAAAAAATTCTTACGCTTTCATAAAAATAATAATGGAAAAACTAATTCAGATCAATTATTTTTTTTTAAAATTTTAAAGCCAAGATGTTCAGGGCGCGTATTGTTACAATACACCAAATTATATTTGAATTAAAAAAAAAATGCTTGAGTTTCAGTTTACTTCAGAGAAAACATGAATGAGGGGTTTTTTATAATAATTCATTTTTTTAACCTTGAATAAATAGTAATTAAAAATATTCGGATGCATTTACAGTTGACATTTACGCATATAAATAAATATAAAGATCAATTAAAAATTTTTTTTAAACATATTTGTTCATGCAAAATTTCTAAATATTTATTTTTTTAAAGCTAACTGAAGAACAGGTAATTAAAATCTGGATATCTATTATAATTAACATTCAGAAAATATCCAGATTTTCATACAAAACTAGGAATTTTATATTATAAATTGTATTTGAAATTTCAGAAAAAAATATTTATGTATCGTGCACATACTCAGTTAAAAATTATTTACCATAAGTACTAACAATTCTTCGAATAAAATTAATAAAATTTTAACATAAGAATCTTAAGCATTTTAATGCATTTCGGTTAAAACTGTATGTTAAGAGCAAAAATTATGCTGAAATATTTGATGAATATACAATAAATTTTTAAGTAGAAGCAATACTGAGAAGCTAAAACACAGGAATGAAAAATTATAATAATTACAAATACAAAAATAAGTCTTGCAGTTTTTTCATACATTTTTATTAACACGAATTGGGGAATTGATTTCCAATATACTTTGTTGTGTTTCACAATATTTAAGGTAAAAAACCATAGTCCTTCAGATATATTTGTTCTACTTTTCGTAAGCCGTACTCCTATTAAAACTTGTGCTTCCGAAATACACCTTTTGTAATCTGAAGAAATTATATAAACTATAACGGTTAATTTTAATTTATGCAAATTATTAAATGTTCCTATTTAGCCATTTCCGTCCAAACAGTTTAAATGAAAAAAATATTCGGATTCACCCATTCATTAGGAAATTGTATGATTCCAGCAATAAGTTTTATTTTTTACCCAATAGGATTGCGTCACTTCGGGGATACCTCTAACAGAAACGTTTATATGCTATCAATTGCAAATTAAACATTTTCCCTTCAATTGTGTTTATTTCAGAAAGATCTTTGATTTATATTTTATTCATGCAATACAAGATTTAAATAAATTACTTTTTTCTTGTCAAACGTATTTGCTTAATAATATATAAATTTGCGTATTATATTAAAATTTTGAACTACCCAAAATTGTATGTTTTTGTTCCTCTAAAAACTCTCAGTATTTTAGAAATGGTCTTACAATCCGTGTACGGTTTATATGTTCTAAAATGAAAAATATATTTTTATAACTGAATTTTTGTGCCTCGTTTATAAAAATAAAATATTGCTTTGGGCTATAGCTTATAAATGTACTTAAATAAGTGGAGGAACAGTATTTTCACATAATATGAATATTTTTGACTGGAGTAAGTCGGATATTTATATTTCAGTTTCTTTACAATTTGAATAAAAGTTGTAAGCAATTTTTTTAAAGAGGATATTGAGTATAAACTCCTTGGCTATTTAAAAGTAAAATGTTTTATTTTGATACCCCACAGCTCACATTCTAAAATAAGACTCATTTACAATCATATGATCAGCTTTGGTGGTATTTAAATTTTCAAAAATACTCTACATGTACGAAAACATTCTTTCAAAACATACATCACATCTCATTCTCTGTCTTTTCCACAGCAGGCATTATTTTTTTTATACTCAAAAAATTAAATACAGCATTTCTGAATGTTATTTTTTTTAAAAAAATTAAACTGCGGAATTGTCGGTCAGCTTCACTGAGCAAAATTGTTTTAAGTGTACTGTTTTGAAAGACAAAATTAATTGGGAGAAGTTTTTCTCTCATTAGAATTTGTAATGATTGAATTGTGTGAAAGTTGTATTTATCGGTGAATTTTCCGTTTAACACTAAAGAAACAGAAAAATAAAAATTAAATTTTAATAGAAATGGTTAGAAATACTTTTACATTTTGAAAAAAAATATATTCCCATTAAAATAAAAATTTTACTAAATTTGCTTTTTGCTCCGTCACAAATGCCTATGTAAAGAAGGTATTTTTGCTTAGTACAAGTTGTTTGACTATGAAATAAAATTTAGATTTTTTCCGAAAAATTAATTTAACATAAAAACATCATTTATAGGATTAAAATATATATAAATTAAAAGTATTGAAATCCCTCTTTATGTTACTTTAAATTTAAAATATAATTGAATAGAGGAAGATTGATTTCATTTCATAAACATAATCGTCGTATGTAACGATACTATATATATTCTCTTATTGTTTAAAAAGAGAGAGAGAGATGGTCACTTTTACTCTTTTTTACATAGTTACTTTTAAAAAAAACATTACGATGTATTTGTGTTTTCTTAGTCTCATATTCCACAATAAGTACAAGGTACTTTTTCCTGGCTCAAATCGTTAGTCCAAAGTAGTTTATTTTTCTTAAATTATTTTTTTTAAATTTTGTTTTGTTTAAAGTAAACAAGTATTTTTCAACTTTTGTAACAAGTTTCTTTCTTTCGGGTTTTTATTTTTTTTTTAACTCTTCACTTTTATTGTGACCTAACCGATCAAACAACCACGTGGACCCGCTTTTTCCTCCCAAAATTCGCACAAGGCAACGTCACAGCTGTGAACGAGTTTTATCACGGTTTTAAAGCAACAAAGAGGCCGAACTGAGTAATAAAATCTTCCCCTGTAGACCTCCCGCGTTCTTTAAAGGGGAAAGGAATTAAATGTGTTGCACTTTCGAAGGAATTCTAAAAAAAAGAAGTAAACGCTTTCGGAATGATTTTTCAGGACAAGGACGAACACTCAGAGGGTTAAGTAAAATTGACATACGGACAAATATTGACTTTAAGTAAAAATATTTGATGTACTTGATGTTAAACATTGTTTAGTTAAAGTTATTTCCTTCAAAGTGTTCTTGACCAAGTTAATAAAAAATTAAACATAATTGATGATACTCAATGTTAAAAGTTAAGAATACTCAAAGCTCATTAAGAAAGTTCAAAAGCTAGGAATGTTAATACAAATTCAATTTCAACACACAACCAATTCTTTTTAAATAATCAAAACTGCATAAGTGTGAAATGTGTTTTGAAAATCAATATGCATAGTTATAAATAAGTATATAAAAAGGCACCAATTCTCAGATTTAAAGTTTTATTACTTTTTTTAAAAATGTACCAATATTTCTAAAGCATTAATTTAAAGATAATACATATTAAAAAGTTAAACATTGCATATTATGTTTCAAAAAATTACAACCAAGTCTATATGTTTGCATGTCATGAAAGAATAAGACAAGACACAATAGAATACATACTTTACAGTGCTTTATTGCAGCAAAAGTCGACTACATACAACAGTCTTCTGATGGGGAAAAGCAAATGTTTGATCTTCATTTCAAAAAATTTCTTTTATTATCCGTTCACCTCTGCATCAGCACAGGTGCACGGTGTATTATACACATTACAGTCAACATTAAAAGCATGCAACTGTGTAATGATTAAAATAAAAATGAATCTAACTAAACCCCACAGATCAACTTGGCCGGCAGTGTCTTACAATGTGGTATGTATACATGAATGAAATTTGACAAAGCTGGTTTTACACAGTTTATGATTCTGAACAGTACCACTGCAGTAAAGCACTGTCACACTTGGCTGTGCTCCACTTTAAAAACTGAGGTACAAGAAGTGAATCAACATTTTAAAGCAGCCCGAACAACTCCCAATAATAATTAAAAAAAGATAGACACCTCTACCTGAGGGTGCCCAGAGGTGGCTTCGATAGCCATTAAGCAAAGTTAAATATGAGCTCCTAGCAGGAGGAACTCTTCTATACAAGGGCACAACAGCATGTACATCACTTCCCATAATCAAATAATTAAATAAAAGGGTGAAAAAAATTGAAAAATTTAGAGGTTACTTCTCCCACACTTAGCAAGAACCAACACACCAGACTGCAAGCAATAAATGTTCATAGCACTTAGTGCTTGGATCGCAAGTCTGTATCAAACTACTACATGCTGCTTAATTTACAACATTCTCACACACACAGTGAAAAGAAAAATAAAGGGAGAAAAGTAGTTCAGTGCTTTTCAAGTTGTACCTTTGTTTGCCATTTTGGTCCACTTCTTTGAAGTTCATAATTCAGACCTGCTTTACACATCTCCCTCATGCATCACTTGTGCCAAAAAGCAATATATTTTGAATAAGTATATCAAGCAAATAGCCCGGCCACTGCTGTAGTACCAAAATTTAAAATTCGCATACACTCGCACATAATATACATATAGTTTCATTTAACCCTTCAACATCTGAATACCCATCAGCCAAACGGCTATAAAATACAGGGTTAGCCATTACTTTTTCTAATACTTTTTTCTTTAAATTTTATAAACCTATTAGTCATCCCCCAGGTGGCAGTTAGACACAAAAGATCAGTTCACAACTTACAGTAGAGAAAACTAAAAGTATTTCATAGAAAAACAAACTGTCCAACGAAATATAGACTAACTATCAACTTGGAGAACGCTATCAGTTCTTTTCAGATAAACAGGTTCCTAGATATGACATTGGTAGATAAACTGGAAAGTCACTCTCATAATTTGGAAGAAAATACTGAAAAGTGTCATTTTTTTTTCAAGCATGTCAGCAAATACAGATTTTTTTTACATGCAATATATTATAGTTTAATGTGAATTACATAAACCACTGTTAGGTCGGAGCAGCTAAATATGCTTTATAAAGTTGACAACTTTTCTTTTATTATTCAATTAAGGCCATCTTAAGAAACAGGATACGGCCAACAATTTTAAACCAGTACGCAAGGAATATTAGTTCATTCTTCCCCAGTTGGTATGTCTCCTTTATCGTCTTTAGCTTCAGTAGGTGGAGGAGGAACATCACTTGCAGAGGTCAAACATTGTGTTTCACTTTCTTCAGTTCCTGCATTCAACATAGACATCTTCTGAACTCCTCCTCCTTGCATGTTATTTTTTTCTTGGGAAAGCATATTTGTTGCAGTTTCTTCGTGCTTTCCAGTCTTTGACTGAGCAAAAAACATATGGGTTTGTTGAACAGCTTCAGCTCTTAGTTTTGCTTGCTGAGCTGAAGTTAATTTTCCTCCAGGAACCTGTACCAAAATAAGTATCTTAGTAAAAAAACCAATGTAAAACAGAAAGCAATTTTAATTTATAACTCTTAAAAACCTCTAGTGAAATTTTTTATAGGCCAAAAGGATGTAGCTTCTAAAGCATATGCATTAGCCTCTTATTTTAAAAAAAAAATTGTCTACATTCATTAAGAAATTTCTGCTATGGTATTTTTCTGTCCTTTTTATCTTTTAAGTCTGAAATGACAGCAGGATAGTAACAAATTAATTACACATTAGAGTACAAATTATTCACATCTATGACCAATACTTTTCTATTAACGAAAAGCAGTGCAATTATTACAATAGTATAAGCAAAATAATTGAATTCAAGGTGGGGGCAGCCTTCATTTTTAAAATACTTTTTGTACAAAATGTTAAATTTTTTAAAAAAATAATTAAACATTACTTTTTAGTTGAAATTTAATTTACATATAACAGACAAGTCACCTTTTATAAAATATTTCAATCTGTGGGCTTTCTTCAAAGTTATACAATTCAAAAACCTGCACATAAGGCACCTTCCATAAACTTTTCTTTAAAACATAATACTCTAAAAACAATAACAGTAAGATTAATAACTCTACATAATGATTCTTTAATACTTAAAAGGAAAATAAACATCTCCTAGGAAACTGGTAGGTGGGACATGCTAGTAAAAATGACCAGCTGATTCTTTAAACACCTTATACTCTTGGTATTATTTATTTGGAACTAGTTTGTTATACTGGGTCTATGCGCCTTTGGAATGGAATCCAAGATGGCGGCGTAGCACTAAGCGATCATCAGGAAAATAATCTTAAAGAACTTTTGAAATACAGTAAAATCTATTTCGAATGAAGAATGTAGGAAGAGATTGAGAATAACCAAGATTAATAAAAAAGCTAATATCAATATAATCAAATAATAAAATATTTACTAATAGTAATATTATGCAATATATATAATAAAGGGATAATTATTATAAATTCAAGAAGTATTATTTAACAATTATTTCATAATAATCATAATATAATTTAATAGTAATTATAAAAAAAGTAACCACATTGTATTGTAAGAAGAGTACATAAGAATATTTATTTAACATAATCATAAATAAATAACAATTATAAATAATGTTTAGTAATTATAAGAAATATAATTAAAAACAATTACAAATAACAAATATAAAATGATTATCACAAAAATAATAATTATATGTTTATATTTTTTTGTAAAAAAAAAATTACACTATGTTTATTAAAAATCATAATGAATATCAAATAAAAAGTACTGCAAAGTTCCAAAAACTGCAAGTTCCTTCACCAAATTTCATAGAACAAGGAACGTTAAAAAGACATTTTCAAAAAGTAAAATAAAACGAAAATAGACGATATATATGTATAGCAATAATTATAAGTACAACAGTCATTCTTTAAAAAATAAAATATCCTAGTACTCGCTTAATATATTAGAAATATCCATATTCGAAAATAGCACAAAATAAAATAGAAGACTTATTTTGAAAGATAGAGCAAATGCAATAAAAATGGTTAAATTGTTCAAGAAATCAAAACTAATCGTCTGAAATTAATAGGGTTACCACGAGAAAAAGTTTTAAAAAATTATTTCTAATATATGTTATCTCCATGGCAACCACATTGCCAGATGTTAAAATTATCAAGGTATGTAATGTTATCGGCCATCTTGGCAAACATAAACAACAACTTAGCGCGTACACCCAGGATATCAAACTAGCAACATTTATATTATAACTTAAATAGCTATAGACCTGGACTAAAATATACAGATTTGCAAACCATGATTCAAATTAAAGAAAATATCAGCTCTAACAATTTTTTTTTCTGTTTATCCATATCAAAAGAAGGTCTGTTTTATATTTTAATGAGTTACACAATTTTAAGAATCAAAATTATTTCCGCATAAGTCACTGTCCTAAGAGATCTAATAGAATTATTAGTTATTTTTCATAAAATTTATTTTTTACAAAGCAATCACATTAATGAACACTGAAAAAAATAAGTTAAAACTTGTTATAATATGTACATTTCTTATAGCTTTTTATATCTATAAAGAACACTGTTCATAACTACAAAATACTGAAATTACATATACTTATTTTTATTCATGAAAACTTTCACAATGTCCCCAACTAAAAAAATTCAATTTATAAATTCACATGCGAATAATGATAACGAACGGAAAAAGATTCACATACCAATACATTGGCTTGTGGTCTAATTCCAATTTTTGGTTGAGGCTGTGGGGCTGCTTGAGTCACAGCAGCAGGACCAGGCCTCTGAATTGGTGGTGGATAGTGCAAATTAGATGGTGCAGCAGCAGCAACTGCAGGTATCTGTTGATGTGGAGCATTCCTCACCACATTCTGAAACAATACTTGTGGAGGTCGGATGGGATTAGATTGCAAATGGCTAAATTTTTGTTGTCCAAATTGAAAATAAGCCTGCTGGGATTGGGGCACTGAATATTGAGAATTCTTTCCAGCAGTTGAAGTAATACGATTTGTTGGAAGAGTATTCCCCTGGGGCTGACCATGTTTCCCAATAACACCTGTGGTTGACATAGGTGGTACTGCAGCAACAGGTGTAGAATTCAGAGTTGTAGACACTGTAGTGCTAACACTGAACATGTTCCTATTAGCTGAAACATCGATTGTAGGAGAGCGAGTAGCAGATCGCAGTGAAGCAGAATCAGGCACAATATTATTCATAACGCTATTAGGAGCTTTATATTGGTGATTTCCAAAATTGCGGAAATTTGGATTAACAGTTGCAGTTTGTGGTAGCACATTTAATGCAGACTGAGATCCATAGCTTTGATGTGATGGATATTGCGGCTGTTGCTGCATTGGGGAGCCAGGCGTTGTAGGAGGTTGATGATAATAATTGGCAGTTTGAGGCTGTGCAGAAGTGGAAAAGTATGATGTCTGAGGAGCTTGTAAACCATGAAGGCTTTGTAGATGAGGAGCAGCAGGAGAGGGACCAGTAGCAGGTCTCGTTTGAACTAACTGTGAACCTAGAAGATGAGAACTTGCCAAATTCTGCTGTGCACCCAAGACCTACAATAAATTATTTAAACATTAAGCAACATTATCACAACAATGAAGAAAATTTGAATGCATAATATATGAGTCAACTTGTATAAAAGAATACTTCTAAATTTACTTTAAATTAAATCAATAACCACGAAACTGGAAAAATTTTAATAGCTTAATAAAGAAAGCCATTCAAGAAACTTGTTTCCTTCAAACCTATAATTACAGCAAACATTAAAACACTAACTATATTTTGCTTTAAAGCATAAAAAAAATTAAAAAGATGATTGACAATCAAATCAGTCAAGGCATTTTCTAGGACAACAGACATTTAAAATGTAAATTAGAATCACAGAAAATAAGGCAAAGCATAAATTGATGAATAATTAATAGACGACAATGAAATTGCTCTATACAAAATTATAAAAGGTTGCACAAACAAACAAAAATAAAAAATATAATGCACATTACCTGATTTGATGAAACATGTTGACTTTGTGGATATGGTGGCTGCACTCTATACTGATTTGAAGAATAAATATCTTGCCCCTGATGTGCAGTAGGTTGAACAAATAAAGACTGCTGGCCATATGCATTAGACAACTGAGGATTAGGAGGTGGCTGATGAGAAAGTCCGTATGTACCTAATGGGGCATAACCATGGGGAGATTGTCCAAATTGGACCATAGCAGCAGCAACAGCAGCAGCATTAGTCTGACGACTGTCCATTTGAAGAGGCTGATACATTCCTGTTTGAGCCATCTAAAACATCATAGAAACTGGTATGAATATAAGTTAATATTTCAAAAAGCAATTAATTACATGAATTACTTTACAATATTTTTTCAGATTCTATATGATAATATCCTTAATTTTCTAACCCAAAGTCAGCAAATCACAGCTTTTAAGATTAGTTTTTGCCTCTGTATTAAAAAAATTATATCCATTGAAAAACTGTTCTCTTTTTCCTTTATGATTCACCAGTAAAAAAGTTTATTTGCACTTGCATTTTTACATTTGACAGACTTATATAAGACCTGTATTAATATTTTTCCAATTAACCAAATATATTGAGAACAAGCAAAAAAACAAAAAACACTAGATTTAGCTCTAAAACAGCAAAAAGTCCAATTTTGTAGCTAAAAATTTTGCTTTTGGGGACACTTTAAAAAGACACCTAAAATTTACAGTCAAAATGATTGGGTTAACCCTTTAAAGTTCACTACATATTCTTTTTGAAAAATTAACAAAATAATTTCAAAAATGACTATTAAACATGATGATCATAAATATATGAAGAAAAAATTTTGCATTTTTGGTTTCAGAGTGAAACCAGTGAACAGTAACGATCCATTTTTCCCATTCAAACTAACCAATCCAAAAAATTATTCATCAAAAAATTCTGATATTTTATGACAATAACACTTATATATTTTAACAAAATTCAGAAAAATTTTTAATTAAAAAGTTAAATTATTTTTTTAAAGATTTTCTGCATTTTTATATTTTTAATACAAATTTGAACATAAAGTTACATTTATTTTACATTACATACTGAATATAATTTATATTCCTTAATAAAAAATTGCTAATACATATAAATTTTCCATCAATAATTATAAAGAAAATATTTAAATATATCATGTACGCACAATTAGTGTCCTAAGAGTCTGGACCCCCCCCCCCAAAACCCTTGAGTTTTTTTTCAATTCATGATAATCCTACACATATCTAACGAAAAATTTAATTAAGTACTAGTGATTGACAATTTATTTTATTAATTAATGCTACTTATAATTCAATAATTTATTTTTTACTATTTTTTGTCAACAAAATCAATTGGTGTTGTCTTGAGGCATGATACGAGTTGGGAGACTTTCGGCCATGCAATTATCTTTATAAAAGAAGAAATTATTAATTATTAAGTATATTGAGTGTTTTATTTAAATTTGTTCAAAAATGTTTTTGGCTTTTTATTTAAACGCAACGATATTGATTTATTTCACAGTATAAAATTCAAAAAGAAAATAATACTATGTGATAAAAATATATTTAAGAATATTTCCTTATATTTTTTTCTTATATTCTACTGTTCTTCAATAAATTAATCCTTAAGAATAAAAAAATTTAAAAAACTATGTAGTGATGCGTTATATGAATGAGCATCCCGTGTTATGAGGGAATTTCCCTTTTTACTAAGCAGCGAAAGACTCAAAACTACCTCAACCTTTCCCGTCTACCAAACAGAAAGCTAACGCAAAGTGAATGAAATGACCTTGACGCAAATGAGAATTTTTTTAAAGTTTTCATTTTTTTTTTTTTGAGGGTTTAACTTTCACGTTTAAGTTTTTAAATTTCACACATTAATTGCAAAAACAAAGTACTTTAAAATAAAAAATGTACACAAAAAAGACTGTTTAAAGTATTTCTCGCAAAAACGTTTTTTTACGAAAATCAAATTTTTTTTTAAATCCGTAATTTCTAAGCATTTTTTTCAATATTCGCACAGAAATTGGATAACATTATTTTACAAACGTGAAAAAAGTTTTGTACGATAATTTTAATAAGTGACGAAGTTATTTAATGTTGAGTTAAAATTTTGAGTACTTTTAAAAAAAAGCGTAGACAAAAACGTTTTTGGCATTTTATTTTTTAAATGACCGATTCAAAAAGAAAAAACCATGACATTTAGTAAAAAATGTTTTAATAACACAAAAATAAATTCATACGCAATGATTTAGAAAAATTTTTTCATAAAAACTTATCAGTTTTAACTCATTTTTAAAAAAAAAATCTTAAAAAACAGAATATAATTTTGCAAAAAAAATTATCCTGTATCATGCGAAAGAAGCGATCATTCCGATTCAGTCTGATTTAAAAAACAAAAATCGGATGGCTGTTTAAATAACATCGAGAGTACCAATGATAGCTTTCACCCTCTGTTGCAATATCTGCTTCCACAGACACATGAGCATCCCTTACGAGAATCTGGCAACGTTTTTTCTGGATTCTTCACATTTCTGGCAATAAAAAAATTATGGCGTGATAAATTAAATAAAAACCATCCTATGTTTAAGTTGGATGAAATGACACACAGTATGCAAAATTATATTATGATCGGTTGAGTAGTTTTGGAGTCCATCGCAGAAAAACACTGTGACACGTATATTTTATATATAAAGATATTCCATGAAAAGGTTCCTCAATTACCCCACCCCAATTATTTATAGGCGCATGTATTTATACTAATGTATATATATTTTGTGCATAATCTAGAATCTATATTTGCTAAATATAATTACTATGGTGTCTAAAACTGTTCGTGTTATTTCTATATATATTTGTATATATTTTTGCATAAAATTTTTTATATAATAATATGCCTCTAATGCTTTACTTTTCATATTTTCTTTACAAGTTAATGTTTCTTTTTTTATATTTTATTTGCTTGAAATTATTTTATTTTTGAATATTGAATGAATAAGTTAATTATTTTAATTGAATATATTTTTAACATATAATCCAGAATCTATTTTTGCTTTATAATTACTGTGGTGTCTAAAACTGTGTCATTTCTATATTTGTATATATTTTTGCATGCATTTTTTTCTATAATTCTTTTTTTTTTGTTATGATTCATTGATTCTATGAGCATAAAAAAAATGTCCTTTCACAGGAAAAAACTCCAGCAAAATGTTTATGATTTCCCATGATTTTTTTTAAAAATATGCCTCTAAATGTTCTACTTATCCATATTTCTTTGCACAAGTTTTTTTATTTTATCTGATTGAAGTTATTTTACATTGAGTCAGTTTTTTCTTAGATTTTTCTTCTACTTTTATGAGCCTTTCTAGAGTTCCCTTTTCCGGGAAAATATTAGACATTCTAGCGTACTAATACATAACTTTCATCAGAAAATATTCTAAGTGAGAACTTAAAAAAAACCAATAAAGTGTTTAAATATTAGTCTATAACCTGAAAAGAAATAAATGTCGTAAGCTTTATACTTCTCACAAAGGGAGTGCGCATAGTAAAGCATTCTCTCCTTTCGTGACATCATATAAAGGCTGTCACGGCCTGATCTTCAAGGTGGCTTTGGTTATAGCCCCTTTGGTTTTGGTCTCTCCCCCTATTCTATTGACATAGCCAATTTGAATAGAGTATACTGGTGCCAAGGATAGCCACAGAAGCAAACTCAGTGAAAATCTGACAGGACGAGTTATAGCTTCTAGATGTTGGAGAGAGCAGATGTGCTGGACAATAGTTCACACACATAGTTCATCAATATTGGAGTGATTGATTTCAGGGGGGCGGGCGGGTGCAATGCCTAGACAGTGAGGTGGCAAGGGGTGAGAATGTGACCTGCGCCTGGAGTTTACTGTCCCTTACTGGAGTTGGGTTTCATGATGAAACCATAGACTTTAATTTGATTTTTCTACTCTTCTGTTTACTTATCAAAATGACTGAAAGTTGTAATTAATAATTTGAAAGAAGCATAGTAAGACCTCGTGCTATAATTTAAAATAACTACTTTTTAAAGCTAATGGAATTTACCAAATTTTAAGAAATGTCAATATTTTTGCTAGAAAAAAAGAACAAAATTTCAAAAAAAAAAAAAACTCTTATTGGTATAAAATTTTTTTTAATTTTATTTTTTAAAAATGTTTAGTGTGTGGTTTTGGTGTGAAACCAATGAATGTTAAAGGGTTAACATGCTAGATAAAAATTTGATATTGCAATTTTTTTTTTATTTAATAACTTTACAGAAGGAACATAGTAAAAAAAAAAAATGTGATGCATAATTATATATAAATTTCAGTAAAACTAGTTATTTTCATACTGCAGTAATATAATAATTATATTCTTTATATATAACCCGGTGATAGTTATATAAGTTCTACATATCAGTCATGTGAATAGAAAATACAATTCAATATCACAATTGTAAAAAAACTACTTTTTAATATGATAAAGAAAATACATATATCAAACTGCATAAAGTATTTAACTACATGACCAAGTGATAACCAACAAGTACATGAATGCAGTAAAATTTAAATCTTCCTTATTTGTGCAAACTCTGAAAACTTAATGATTAGTCATTAACAATGAAGTCTCTGAAGTCATTAACAATGATCTCAATTTTCAAAGGTAAAGCAGAAAACCTGTTTTCCTTAAATGACCCAATCAGCTTAGTTAAGTTGTTTTTCCTTTAAATATAAATAACTATTTTTCCTCTTACATTATCGTAAAATTGTCTGCTACAAGTGAAACTAAATTTTCTAAAAATATCCACATATTTTAAATTCATTCTTAACATTTTCTTAAATAGAACCCCTATTCCCAATCAAGTTTGGAATGCAAAAAGCCACTTTGAATTAGATATTTTACAAAATAAAAGTGACCACAATGGAATATAATTACTAGTTTATATCATCACTGCTGTCAGGTACTGCAGCTAAAGAACTTTGTTTCATGCTTTTAATCACTCTTTACGACAAGAGGCTGGTTCACAAATCGCAGAGCATGATCTAGTGTACCTACATCTGAACTGTTCAGTAATATCAAACTTTGAAAATATTTACTGAAAAGAGGACTGGCATGAGCACCTGCAGTCAACTGTATGTGTTCAACAAGAAAAGGTATAAACTGAATGCATTTGATAGGACATTGTCAAAAAGAAAAAATATCAAATTTTAAATTATTTATTTGCAAGTGATACTGAGTGAGAGAGAAATGAATGCATAATATTTTACCATTTGGGATAGGTAATAGAATTATTTTGTTTATTTTACATTTGAAAATATATTCTACCTTTGTTGGAGAATATAATACTTGAACAACCAATGAAAAACAAATTTTTCAGCCACATGAAGTGTAAAGAATACAAGCATGTGCATTGCACTAAATTATTTAATCTCTAGAAAGTTGCTAGAGGAAGAAAAATAAATGCTTTTCTTAACAAAACAATGCCTATGAATTAGATAGGAACCAAAAACTAATTAAATGCAACATAGAAGGATGGACAAACTACACTGAAGTGCCACTGAATTAGGGATACCCACCTAGTAATGAGTTGGGCCACCTCAGGCCTTTACAACGGCTGCCATACAACGAGGCAGATTCAACAAGTTCTTGAAAACGCTCCACCAGAATGACTAGCCATATATTGGCTAAAGCTGTCCATGAAACAGTAAGGTTCTTTGGTGCTGTGTGATGGCCTTTCATATCTTGTTCCAAAACATCCCAAAGATTCTCAATAGGATTTAAGTCTGGACTTCTAGGTGGCTAATTTATGGCAGAAAATTCAGGAATGCTCATCTCACCAGCCAGTAGCCAACCGGGACTTGTGAGAGATACAGTTGTCTTCCTGGATACTAACTGTACGACTGGCACCATCATTCAATTGGGTGGTAATTTGAGATAATGCGTGGCTTTGCAGGCTTTGTAAATATGCCCGAGCCGTCTTTCGCCACACACTGTCAAGGCCATTAGTCCTTTCCAGTTTACACAATCGCTAGTTTTTTTTGTCCACCAATCATGTATTCTAGGTATAACTCTTGACACTGTCGACCTTGAAAATCTTAGCTATCTGATGATTTCGGAAATTGAAGGGCCCCATATGCGTCATACATACCTACAATTTGTCCGCAATCTATGTCTAAAACAGGCAGTTTACCCATACTGGCAATTCCAACAACTAATTTAGAACAACCCCAGTAAGCGCTATATGTACAGTCAACACAGCACCCTCACTTACACATAAATGATGCGCAGCACTACACAATTTACATAACCGCTGCTATCCCTAATTCTGTGGCACTTCAGTGTATATATTTAAAAACTTAATGGCAACAAGCTCTACAGTTTTAGTCTAATTTTCCCGATTCATATGAGCATAAAACAACTGTGGAGCAGAAGAAAAAAATCTGCAGACAGATTTTACAAAAATGAGCTACCTAGGGATAAAAAAACGTGTAAAATTTATCTGGTAGACATGCCACATTGGTAGGTCTGTAGAAAATTTTTCAACCAACATCACAATTGACAAAATTTTTCTTCACATGAAATGTTTGCATCAACAACAATCCTTCATTCTATAAGCTCAATTTAATAAATAAAAAAAAAACCTAGTATTAAAATTACTGCACAAATTTCCATGAAATGGCTAAGCAAATCTTAAAACTAAAAAAATTCAACTGACAGTTAAAATAAATTCACCTGTTGAGAAGAATTAAATAACACAGTTGGTGGGCTGGGAATAGCAGGTATACCAGCTACTTGAACAGAGCTAGCAAGTCCAGCTATTGTTCTTATTCCAGTCATGGCTTCCAACCCACCCATCAAAGGGGGACTTAGTGGAGCTGGACAATGTGGACCAGCTATTGCATTATGTTGGGCAGCAATCTGCAAATGCGATTTAACAGAAGAGACATTGTGATCCATATTTTTTATTAAAGGAGAACTGCTGCAAGTCTGTTGTAGTGGGGAACTTTCCCTAAAAAAATATACAGAAAATATAATTAAAATTACATTAGTTTTCATAAGCAAGAAACTAGATATTTAAAAGAACGAAAAGAAATTGCTATACAATAGGGGTGGGCAAACTTTTCCAAGGACTGGCTACTTCTAATTTTCTCAAGGTGTTGCAGTCCACCTTAGTGTGATGAGGTAAGAAAATAGTCCATAATATTTATCATCACTTAATAAATGCGGAAATATGTACTTATCTACGCAAGTAAAATGAAAAAAAAAAACTGACACTTTTCAAACCACGTTTAAAGCAAAACGCAAGATACAAACATAATAAAAGCCACAAATATAATAATTTCAAATGATGCATTTATTATGAAACAATTCAAAATAATTTGAAAAATAAAACCTAAATAACAATCTAATAATTTAATCTACAGTTCGTTCTTGTAGTTACAGTCAATAGAAGACTTTGTCTGCATACTGTCAGCCAATCTTTGAATATTTTATATATAATTACAACCTGCTAATCTTCAGGCAATTATCCCAAAATATCTTGGCGGTTCACCTGTTAATTGTGATCGACTTAATGCCTACCTCTGCTATACAACAAAACATGGGTAAAGCTTAAAATTAACTGAAATTTAGAAAATTACACACGACGAATTTCTTATAACTTAACTCTATTAAAAAATTTACATAGAATATCAATGGGCACAGTTTACTACAACAATATAGAAACTATTGCAGATAATTGATATTCAAATATTTTTTTTTTTTTTGCTTCAAGGAACAGGATAAAATAGGCCCTTCTCTTAAAATATATTCCTTGATAAACATAGACCAAAATACCTGAATGACATGTCTGTAACATCTTGTTCTTTCCTAGTCTGAGAGTTTGCATCAACAGAGGAATTATACACATTAGCTGGAGATTCAGCATTATTTGTAAAAGAACTGTAAGATGTGGGAGAGGAAGTTTCTTCAGTAACTGCTTGGGGATGTTCCATAACAGTAGGCAAAGGAGGATCATTTTCCCACACCTAATCAAAATGTAATTTATTATGTATTTGTAAAAGTTAAGCGTTACTTGTTTTTTTAAACTTAAAATTTTTAAAATTACCTTCTTCACAGATTGAATTTTCAAGTTTAAGTCATCAGTTGATGGAGAAATTGGAGACTGAACACCAACAGGTGTTCCGCTATTAGACACTTCAATAGTTCGAGAAATATTCAATGATTTGTTAGGCATATGGGCAGCACCACTCTGATTTCTTGCATTCTTGTCATCCGTCAGTCGTTCCAGCCCAGAATCAAAATTGAAATCCAATTTCATTTCTGTTGTTTCTTCATTCTTTTAAAGAAATAACAGGATAAATACCAAAAACACAAGAAAATTTTTTAATGAGCAATAAAAAATTGAAATCACATACCGTTACAAATGATTCTTTATTATTTGCAAAAGAAACTGGCATACAATGCGACTTTTCCTCAACTTCTGGTGTTGATTCTTTTGACTTCGTTGCAGAGCTACTACCAGGAGCAAGATTCTCACATGGCGTAGTTACATCCTACATTAATAAAATTGCATTATAAAAATTCAAATTGGAAAATTATTTAAAACTAGGCGTTTTACATTCAATCAGGATAAGTATTTAAATTAGAAATTTACCTTAACAGCTTGACTTTTATTCTGTCCGCCAAACTGATCAAGTACTGCATTCTCCGCTTTGAAATTTTTATTCTCAAACACCACTGTACACATGGGCTTACAAGCATCGATTTCAGGTCCCTAAAAAGGCAAAGACTACTTAAATCTTAAATCTATTTAAACTTGAAGAAAAAAAATAGCTATTTGCTTCTTTTAGAACATTTGCACTTTTGTTCTAATTAAAAAAAACATTGCTCTTTTTTAAATTGCAAATTTACAAAAAGAAGGAAAACATTAAACAATACTGTCCAATACAAATGACCTAGTAGTAAAGATTCAAAGACCCCCCCAATAAATCTATCACTTAAATATATACTTTTTTACTCAAAGAATTTACCTTATTACAATATATCTAAGAATATTGAGGAATGAGAAATAAGTTTGGTATATGATTAAAACTACCTATCTGTTAGTCCAGACACAATACACTGAAAATAATCTACCTTCAGTTGATTATTAAGACCCCTTTACTTTTTTTACAACTTATGCAGGATAGGTCACAACTTTTTTTCCCCTTAGGTTTCTTGCTGTTAAAGGATTATCTACTTGACAAGATAAGGTAGTTCTTCCAGCCTTTACTATAATTCCCTTTAGACTATTTGATAAGTGTTAGGTAGTGGTGGAGTAATGATTTATTAGGAAATGTCACTCCATAAGATTATATTCAACTAGCAGTTCTAAGCTGCCTTGTTACCTAGTGCTCAATTTCTGAAACACCATGAAAGAAAAGCTGTTCCAAGCTTGAATTAGGAGTAAGATTTGAATTACGAGGAAAAACATATCTTAAGCCCAAGCCAAGCTTGAACATTATCTGCCATTAAACACACAAATTAAATGAAAAAGAATTCCTCTAAAGGGCAGTTACTTATAGCACTTTACTCCCACCACTGATAGTTATATATTCACAGAAAAAATTGCATGAATAAAAACATGAAACATTCAGAATATTATATTTTTATACCTGCTTCAAAAAATTAATATATTAACACATTGCAAATGCACTTTAATGTTTTTTTTTTGTATTCCATCACAACAGGCCATATGAAAGTACACATTGAGTAGACTTATGCTGAAGAGTGAATATTGAATAAATATTTTTTTAAAGCTCCACTGAGAAAGATGAAGTCATTAATTTATTCTTATTTTACTGAACTAAACTCCAGTGAAATTCACAACCAGCATGCAATGTGTTAGTCACACATTTAATTTTTAAAAAACATCAAATTAAATAATTACATTAGCCAGTTCAGATACTTCTGTTGTTGAAGCACTTTTCCCTCCAGCAGCCGGTGTTATTATTTTACAATCGTTGCTTGGAGATGAACGTTGAGACGAAGCAGCAGATGCAGGTTGATCACTAACATCAATACCACTGTCATGCTGGTCACTCCGATCAAAACTACTAGACTTGGATGTTGTGGAAAGTGCTTGTACATCAACAGAAACCACCGGTGTACAAGAGATGACACTAGTGTTAGAGCCACTACAAGCAATTGAATGTGAAGTTACAACTGGAGATTGTGAACGCAAGGAATGATTAATTGGTTTCTCCCAAGCATTCACAGACGGTGGTGCTGGTGATGCATCTAGAATTTTAATACAAAGAATGAGAAACTAAATCAATTTGAACAACATAGCAATTTTAAAACATCAAAATATTAACCTTTTACTGAACAAGATGACCTTGCAGATAAATCGACATTTATATCCCATGCAGTTGAGGGCGTAACTGATGCTGACTTCACTATGCTCTCCCTTTGCTTAGCAAACCTTGGAGGAAGGCGGCTCTGCCTAGAACGCGAGCCACTTTTATTTCTTGTGTGAGGCTGAAAAAAAGCGAGAAATATATAAATTTATTTCATGATTTTTAATAAGCTATTATACAAATTTCTCAAAAATAAAGCAACTAAACTGCACAATAAAATAAGCACTGAATAAAGTTTCCCTATTTGAAATGGTTATCTTCAGACCAATCATTTTCCAATTAATATTAGTTGAGGAAGCAAGTAAGCATTGTCAAGGAATATATTTTACTAACTGTTGATTATTCAATAGAACATCCTAAATAGAATATTTGAATTGAAAACTCAAGGTTCTTATAAAATCTATTGATTCATTACAAGAAGAGGCAAGAAATTTTATCATAGAAAGAAAAGTCAGACTTAAAAAATAAAGACTCCAGAATGGTTTGAATCAATTAAACTGCATTAGTTACTGCTGTAGTCTTCAAGCTACTACATAAGAAATAATTTGCAATACATTTTCAATTATTTCTTATAAATGTGCGTTTCTTTAAATCCTAGGCAAAACAATTATGAGGGAAGATAAAAAAAAATCATTTCAGAAGCAATTATTATTTGAGGGGAAAATTATCTCTACAGAGGCAAATGGTGTTTGTTGTCCGATAGAAGTTATACCAACAGATAGTGCAAGTTCTCATATGCATCATTCATTTCTCAAGATTAAAAAATATTGCAGACTTCTAAAATTTAGTTAAATCAAGTTAATCAATTACAGAAAAGCAAAAAGACCACAACATGCAGCAAAACTGTGACACTCTTCTGGATCAGATAAAAGGAAATAGAAGGGGGGGGGACAGCAAACTGCACTTCAAATTCTTTCATGAGAAAAATCAGCAAAGTTAATGAAATAAATCAAAATGATTGACGATACTAAAAAGCACAATTACCCCACAGCTGAGTCATAGTACAAGATTATCTTTTGGGGGGGGGGGTAATGGAAAAAAGGATACTGAAAACTAGCTCAAAGGGCATGGACATGATTTCCACCACATACAAGATAGCTTTAAACAAGTTGGTCAAACATTCTAATAGACCAATTAAATTTAACAATTATGTGAAAAAATGATATGCAAGCATGCCTCTGAACTTCTGTTAGTAAACTTTGTATTATCTCTATAGCCTTTTTTTACAGGCCAACCCTAAAAAATTAACTCATACTCCAGATTCTCTCAAATCTTATTTAATAATAGGGGAAAGAAATTTTATCATAGAAAGAAAAATATGATCTGTATGGTTTCAGTAAATTACATTGCATAAGCAAATTGATTCTTGAGTTATTTCTAGATAAAAATTTGATTTGAAATTCATTCAGTTATTTCTTAAAAGCACAGCTTCATCTATCTCAAGCATCAAGCAAAGTATTTAAAATAGCACCAGGTTCTCCAGAATCCTTCCTCAGATAAAAAATATATCATTCAATATCATTTGGGGAAAGAAATTTTATCATCATAGAAAGAAAAATTTCGTCTTGCTATGGGTTAAGTAAATTATACTGCATTAAGGTATACTTTCCTCCAGCTGTTTGACAAAATATGTATGGATTGCAATTCATTCCATTACTTTTTTTAAAGCACACATTTCATCAATCATATACAAAAAATTTAAAATAGCACACCTCCTGTTCCAGAATTCTTTCTCAGACTAAAATAAGTCATCATTTAATATCATTTGTAGAAAGAAGTTTTATCATCATAAAAAGAAAAATTTCAACTTGCTATGGCTTAAATTACACTACATGAGGTAACTGTTCCTCCAACTATTTTACAAGATATGTTTGGATTCCAATTTACATTAAGTCATTTCTTAAAAATACATGCTTCTTCAATCTTCTTCAGACACAGAATATTTAAAAAAGCATCTCATGCTCCAGAATTCTTTCTCAGATAAAAATAAGTCATCATTTAATATCATTTGGGGAAAGAAGTTTTATCATCATAGAAAGAAAATTTTCATCTTGCTTTGGCTTAAATTATACACGAGGTAACTGCTCCTCCGACTATTTTACAAGATATGTTTGGATTCCAATTTACATTGTCATTTCTTAAAAATACATGCTTCTTCAATCTTCTTCAGACACAGAATATTTAAAAAAGCATCTCATGCTCCAGAATTCTTTCTCAGATAAAAATAAGTCATCATTTAATATCATTTGGGGAAAGAAGTTTTATCATCATAGAAAGAAATTTTTCATCTTGCTTTGGCTTAAATTATACACGAGGTAACTGCTCCTCCGACTATTTTACAAGATATGTTTGGATTCCAATTTACATTGTCATTTCTTAAAAATACATGCTTCTTCAATCTTCTTCAGACACAGAATATTTAAAAAAGCATCTCATGCTCCAGAATTCTTTCTCAGATAAAAATAAGTCATCATTTAATATCATTTGGGGAAAGAAGTTTTATCATCATAGAAAGATAATTTTCATCTTGCTTTGGCTTAAATTATACACGAGGTAACTGCTCCTCCGACTATTTTACAAGATATGTTTGGATTCCAATTTACATTGTCATTTCTTAAAAATACATGCTTCTTCAATCTTCTTCAGACACAGAATATTTAAAAAAGCATCTCATGCTCCAGAATTCTTTCTCAGATAAAAATAAGTCATCATTTAATATCATTTGGGGAAAGAAGTTTTATCATCATAGAAAGATAATTTTCATCTTGCTTTGGCTTAAATTATACACGAGGTAACTGCTCCTCCGACTATTTTACAAGATATGTTTGGATTCCAATTTACATTGTCATTTCTTAAAAATACATGCTTCTTCAATCTTCTTCAGACACAGAATATTTAAAAAAGCATCTCATGCTCCAGAATTCTTTCTCAGATAAAAATAAGTCATCATTTAATATCATTTGGGGAAAGAAGTTTTATCATCATAGAAAGAAAATTTTCATCTTGCTTTGGCTTAAATTATACACGAGGTAACTGCTCCTCCGACTATTTTACAAGATATGTTTGGATTCCAATTTACATTGTCATTTCTTAAAAATACATGCTTCTTCAATCTTCTTCAGACACAGAATATTTAAAAAAGCATCTCATGCTCCAGAATTCTTTCTCAGATAAAAACAAGTCATCATTTAATATCATTTGGGGAAAGAAGTTTTATCATCATAGAAAGATAATTTTCATCTTGCTATGGCTTAAATTATACACGAGGTAACTGCTCCTCCGACTATTTTACAAGATATGTTTGGATTCCAATTTACATTGTCATTTCTTAAAATACATGCTTCTTCAATCTTCTTCAGACACAGAATATTTAAAAAAGCATCTCATGCTCCAGAATTCTTTCTCAGATAAAAATAAGTCATCATTTAATATCATTTGGGGAAAGAAGTTTTATCATCATAGAAAGAAATTTTCATCTTGCTTGGCTTAAATTATACACGAGGTAACTGCTCCTCCGACTATTTTACAAGATATGTTTGGATTCCAATTTACATTGTCATTTCTTAAAAATACATGCTTCTTCAATCTTCTTCAGACACAGAATATTTAAAAAAGCATCTCATGCTCCAGAATTCTTTCTCAGATAAAAATAAGTCATCATTTAATATCATTTGGGGAAAGAAGTTTTATCATCATAGAAAGATAATTTTCATCTTGCTATGGCTTAAATTACACTACATGAGGTAACTGTTCCTCCAGCTATTTTACAAGATATGTAACATTAAAAGCACTCGCAAATACATTGAACAGAGACTAAATACGAGTTTTCAAACCTATGTTGATGCACTTAGGAATTTTCCTAAAGATGTCAAGTTTTTTGATGCTTGCATACCTATGTTTTACGTCCTAATCAAATTAATAATTCTGTTTGGCTTGTCAATTTTTTATGGAATTAGTTAATTTTGAAATGGAATTTGTTGAACTAACATCCTCAAAGTCACGGAGAGCAAAGTTTCCAGAAATATGAAAACATTCTGAAAACGAAAAATTGAGAGCTATTTTAAATTGTTGGATGTTATTGCTGGAGAGATTTAATTGTTTAAAGAAAATTATATGCACTTATTTTGCTATTTTTTATGTTAAAAATTATCCAACTCTGATCAAACAAAACGAACTTAATAACATGCATGTATTTTCCTTGTATGCTCTCAGAAATAACTTGTTAATTATTTTAGAACTTACCTGGGTATTCAACTCTTGGAAATTTAAATAACTATTTTAAATATTTTTATTTAGCTTCCTAGCAAAGTTAGTACTGTCATAAAATACAACAATCATAAATCTTCCATCGAAGTAATATTAGATTTAAAAAGTATATCTGTACTAAAATAACTTTTTCCAGAAATTTGATAATCTTTTCCACTTTGGTGGGAGAAATAATGGATAGAGGATTTTAAGTCATCTGAAGTTTTTAATTTCATGTTTGTTCTAGTTTTCCTTAATTTTATTATATAGTGGTAAAGGAGAACTAAATGTTCACTAATTTTACAAAGCATCTAAAATATTTTAAAGTAGTAACACAAAATGAAAATAAAAAGAACACTTTTCAGTAACTTCATCTTAGAGTTAAGTATATAACTTCTGATACTTATTATCAAAAAAATATTGAAGATAACCAGATTCTCAGATGTAAAATCCAAATGAACAAATGTGACAAAATTAAAATGATTCCAAACAGTTATAATATCCATGAGATGATTGCTGTCAAAACTTCTCAGTTGTGATTTCTTTATCATAAATTATCAAACGATGGACAGATATTAGTTTCATCATAGAAATTTTGAAGATATATTTTTACATTATCATTACTGTCAAAATACTAGCACTATATTGATACTCCAAACACAAAATTGACAATCAAATTTAATATTTATCAGCATCAAAAATGTTTTCAAGTGTGATTTTATTACAAAAATTTTCAAATTTTGTTTAATGTAAAATTTCTCAGTAGCAATTTCTGTATCATAAATTATCAAACGATGGACAGATATTAGTTTCATCATAGAAATTTTGAAGATATATTTTTACATTACCACTAGTACCAAAATGCTAGCAATATATTGATACTCCAAACACAAAAATTAAAATCTAATTTCATATTTATCAACATCAAAAAAGTTTTCAAGTGTGATTTTATTACAAAAATTTTCAAATTTTGTTTAATGTAAAATTTCTCAGGAGCAATTTCTGTATCATAAATTATCAAACGATGGACAGATATTAGTTTCATCATAGAAATTTTGAAGATATATTTTTACATTATCATTACTGTCAAAATACTAGCACTATATTGATACTCCAAACACAAAATTGACAATCAAATTTAATATTTATCAGCATCAAAAAAGTTTTCAAGTGTGATTTTATTACAAAAATTTTCAAATTTTGTTTAATGTAAAATTTCTCAGTAGCAATTTCTGTATCATAAATTATCAAACGATGGACAGATATTAGTTTCATCATAGAAATTTTGAAGATATATTTTTACATTATCATTACTGTCAAAATACTAGCACTATATTGATACTCCAAACACAAAATTGACAATCAAATTTAATATTTATCAGCATCAAAAAAGTTTTCAAGTGTGATTTTATTACAAAAATTTTCAAATTTTGTTTAATGTAAAATTTCTCAGTAGCAATTTCTGTATCATAAATTATCAAACGATGGACAGATATTAGTTTCATCATAGAAATTTTGAAGATATATTTTTACATTATCACTAGTACCAAAATGCTAGCAATATATTGATACTCCAAACACAAAAATTAAAATCTAATTTCATATTTATCAACATCAAAAAAGTTTTCAAGTGTGATTTTATTACAAAAATTTTCAAATTTTGTTTAATGTAAAATTTCTCAGTAGCAATTTCTGTATCATAAATTATCAAACGATGGACAGATATTAGTTTCATCATAGAAATTTTGAAGATATATTTTT
>BMAO01011161.1:0-22625 GCA_019973975.1 Trichonephila clavata | reverse complement strand
AAAAAGAAATCCAGGCATGAAAGATCGGGCGATCGCGCTGGCCAAGGGACAGGACCACTTCGCCCAATCCATTGATTTGGAAAGGTTGCGTTTAGATAATTTCGCACCTTCTGGCGCAAAATGAGCTGGTGCTCCATCCTGCTGGAACCACATTACTCGCCGGATACGAGGGGGAACATCTGTTATCATTTCCGGCAGCACCTGTTGCAGAAAGGTAAGATATTTTTTTCCATCCAGGCGTTCTGGCAGAAGATAAGGTCCAAGTAGATGGTCACCAATTATTCCTGCCCAAACATTTATGGAAAATCGTCGCTGATATGCATGTGTAGAAGACGCATGTGGATTTACATCTGCCCATTGGTGGGAATTGTGGGTGTTAAATGTACCGTCACGTGTAAATGTACATTCATCTGTAAAAAAGCACAGTTGCACCAAAATCGGGATTTAGGGTGTGCTTCTGCAGATACCAGCGAGCAAAATCCATTCGACGAGGAAAATCCCTTTCAGTCAGTTCCTGGACTCGTTGGACATGAAAAGGATGCATACTTTCATCCTTTAGTACTCGCCATGTCGTGGAGGGTGATACTTCAATTTGACTAGCCACTGCTCGCGTGCTTGTATTTGGATGATCAGTCACCATATCCAGAATTTTTTCTTCCCCGGCTACCGTTCTGTTAGACTTCGCACAGCCTGCATTTGAACGTGCACCAAAAAAGGATCCTGTCTCACACAACTGTCTGTGCAAGCGCACAAATGTTTTATCATTGGGCAACCGCCTGTTGGGAAACTTTTTTCCGTATAATCGTCGCGCCTCTGCACTATTCCCATTTGCAGTTCAGTAGATGAAGTGCATATCAGCCCTTTTCTTGATTAGTTAAGGGCAACATCTTTCGTTACGTTTGTTCCGTGATTTACACTTGCACACTCGGGTCAATGGCTTTTATCTTAATAACAATTTGCATATGCGTTCTTCTTCTTCCCCATATCACAATTTTCATGTTCTTCTTCCAGAATCTTGCAGCTAAAACGCTTGCATGGATAAAATTTGAAGATGCTCTAGCACGTTTGCGTTTGAATTCAATCATGCATTTTCTAATCGAAGTTGATTGTTTTTATGTTGTACTATCGCCTCTTAAAGTTTGCTTTATCGTTTTTTTAATTTTGATCATTACATACGAGCATTTCAATTTTTTCCTCCCTAAACGCGGTTACATTTGCGCCACTTAACCGCTCCCGATGGTTTCAATTTTGCGCTCAAAATTCAAGTTAAAATCTAAGCTTTTGTAAACATTTTAACAAAATAAAAAAAATACTGGTAAAAGGTAGTTGTTCGGTACTCCAAAGTCTAGAGCGCCCTCTAACGGCATTTTTTTAACTTTGTCTTTAAAACTTTTTTTATTGAAAATACTAATTTAAAGAATGATTTTAGTGAAAACCGCAGATGAATCGATCCATTTTCCCGTTTTTTTATCATCATTTGAAATTTAGGACCCTAAACTTTGATGGCTCCTTTCTCCTTCGGAAGACGTTTGGGACACTTGGTTTCCTATTTACTATTACTCGTCTTGATGTGTACTATCACCTCTTAAAGTTACTCCCATCATTTATGAAACACCCTGTATATATAATACGCGTCAAAATATACTCGCAAAACTCCACATATGCAGGCCTACGTGGAAAACGGTGACATTGGGTAGCGAATCACGTAACTTTAATCGGCAGTTAAGGGATCAATTATCAAGAAGAGTATTAAATTTTGTATATAATTTTATATGACAAGCCCATGGGATCACTGGTAAATATTAAACTTATTCTTAACTTAGCATTGCTAAATTAAATATCTCCTACATTGTGCACACTGGTACATTTGTAACTGTATTACATTTGTATGAATTTTATTTATTGTGTCAATGTATTTTGTTTGTTTACTTTCAGTAAATTAATAATTTTTTAAAATAATCTTTTTCTTTCGACTCAGTATGCTCGCACCCCCTTAGGGGGCGCACCCCACAGTTTGACAAATGCTGCTTAAAAGTGTTTCGAATTTTCCTCCTATACCGTAATGCTAAACGAGATATCCTTTTGTATGTTAAGAGAAAAATTTAATTATTTATGGAATATATTTTGAAATTTTAACAACACTATAGTGTAAACAAATGTATGAACTGTATATATACAATATTGTGGGGGGGGGATTTTCATGAAAATTGTCATTATTCTGTATGAAAATGTGCTCTGCGTTTAATTTAGGACTTCATACATTTAACGAAGACAAGACATAATCGAGTAGTCTTGATAGTAAACTTGTGGCCTGCCATGTTCTTGTCGACTCTTTCGCTCGAGTCTAGTAGCCTCTGATGAACCGGCGTATAGAGGGGATAATAAATGTTAAATTAATTCCTCACATTCGTGTAAGGTGAAAGTTCAGAGAGTGGAATGTCAGCTCAAATGTCGTTCTCGTTATTTAACACAGCCGCGTAGCCAAGTGGTCGAGGTAACGGACTCTTGGCCGATGTATCAAGAGTTCGAGCCTTGTACCGCTGAAGACCTTTCATGTAGGGGAACGATGCACGTTAAATTTGTCGAAAGCTCAAATGTCCTCCCGTTGATGTGGTAGTTAGGAGAGGAGAATGCTCGTCCCTTGACCATGTTTCAGAATTACGAGGTCTGTCGCCAAAAGCTTTCGTGTAGCTGAACAGTTGCATCGTTTATATCCACATACTCGAAAATACATAAATATAGAGAGAATATGAACTAATAGTAGAAAATGAAAAAGAGGAAAAGTTTCCAAAGCATCGTGTCTTCTTTTTATCGATAATAAGGCACTAATTAGCTTTCTATTTACATCTTGCGATCTTTTTACTACCGCTTGAAAACCTGTGTAAACAATGCCATAACTTTCATAAGAAGACTTGCATAGAAGTTCTATTTTTTCATGGGAACGGATGTGTTGGATAGCAACCGCTTTTTTTTATAAGGAACTTTCTGCAACAATTCAGAAAACATAAAAAAAGACATTTACTTCATTCATTTACTTATATCATTTTAAACTGAAATTTACTACGAATTAAAAAAAATGCCACACTAGTGTCATATGATTGACCTTGCTGAAGACTCTCAGTATTGCAATATTTTCCCCATCAAGGATTGGAACAGTTTCAGATGATTTCTGCCATCTCTTTTTACTATTATCAAATAACACCTTTCTCCTCTCCTTGATGACCTCTAGTTTTTCTATAACTAACTGTTGTAAGAATATATTTTAAGAACTTCAAATGTCTGTTGCGCCGCCCATCCGGTATAGTGGTCAGTGAAGCTGACTGCGGTGCCGCAGGGACTGGATTCGAATCCCGGAGAAGGCATGGATGTTTGTGTTGTAATCCTTTCTTCTGTCTGTGTTGTTTACCCCCGTGTTATACGTTCGGTGGTGCACGGGTTTATAAATGTTAAAAAAAAAAAATGTCTGTTGCGCAGCCTCTTGGTCTTATGACGTTTCCCCCCCCCCCCTGTTAACCCTCCTATTGCGGCCTGTTTGAAATAATTGTTGTATGTACCAGTATGTGACCCGAGGAAATAAGTACATCTATTTTTAATCCTTCAGATGAATCATTGACCTTCCCGAGAAAAGTGATTCATTGATTTAAAATAGGATAAAAAAGTAACAACAGAAAGTTTTGTTAATAATTAACAATTAATTAAAACCTTTCCCATCTTATTTTATAACAATATATTTTTGTTTTTATTAGTTATTTCTCCCTCCCCCCATAATTTTTCATTTGCTTTTGAACTAATTAAGTTCTTGTATTGGAGATAACAAATTTAAATGTATATAATTTTTTTTCTCTTTCTCTATAATTTTTATCAATATTTGCTTCATATATTTTATAAATCTTTATACTTTATAAATTATATAAATAAGGGAAAGAAACTGACAAATTTCTTTTTGTTGTTGCTTATGCCACCTGATCGACAGTAACATCAGATCAAGGTCCACGAAATTCATCGTGGCTAAGGGATAGAATTTTACGCCTGTCATTACCCTGAGCTTTTCAGCTCCCATAAAGGTGACAGTGCGATTTTGCTCGGTACAACACGATAGATGGCGACACCATTCGGATCCACTGATTGAACGAGCACGTTCTCCGTGTATACTCGGCGGGCATTTGGTGGCATCGAACCCAGGCCTTCCGGTCTGGAGTCCAATGCTCTAACCACTAGGCTACCTACGACCCTAATTCCTTTTTAAATAAGTCTCTTAAAGTTTGTTCGTAAAGTTCAGTGAAAAAAGTATTTTTCTCAATAAAGCCTGACTGAAAGGATGGTTGTTCCCTGTATGTCCAATTTGTAGCCCTAAACCCTTTTGTGTTAGCTCGTCTCCCTTAGGCAACCTGCAAATAGCTGTGAATGCATTAAGATGTGACGTTAATACAAAATCAATCATTGTTGTTAGGTGTACTACATTGAAGATTTTCTAAATTTTCATGCTGAGACTCATACATGGCTGTATTGTGGAAACATCGTGTATTGCTACTTTATATTGATTGGAATGAAGAAATGTTTTTAAAATATTGAAGCTTCTTGTTGAATCCAAATGAACCAAACTCAAGAATAGTATTATAGGCGCCTAAGGAAAGAAATACACACTTGTAGGTTTTTTTTTCGTTGGGCATTAACGAAATAATAGAGCAGCAGCCCATCATATGTGAAGCTTTTAAAATTCTTTATACTTTTACACTAAATTCTCATGGCTTGTTCTACTGGAGAAGCTACCATTGGGCCATTTAATTTCAGCCAACTTCTCACCTTACAGCACCTTCAATGATTTTCTAAACATTATGTATTTAAAAATAAGAATTTTAGAAGCTTTTCTAATCTAAAAAAAATCTTCTTCAATAAAAGCAAACTTGAAATGTGAATTTAATGAAAATATAATCCATTAGTAAAATTACAAGAGTGTGTGCGTGTAATTTTGAAGTTGCTGACGGTTTCACTTATTTAGGTTCTGAAATTAACAAAAGGAACGATTGTACTACTGAAATCCGAAAGAGAATTATTATGGCTATTAGATGTCTTAATGAAATACGAAAATATATGAAATCGAATTTAATCCAAAGGAAAAAAAAAGGTTCTATTGTCTAAAAGTTTTTTTAAGACCAATATTAACTTATGTATGTGAAACTGGGGCCATGACTCGAACAGATGAGAACATGATAAGTATCAACGAAAGGAAGATTTTAAGATTTATTTTTGGAGGAATTCAAGAAAATGGCACGTGGCGTAGAAGATCAAATTTAGAATTCTACCACTCGAATCTTAAATTGTTAACTTCATCAAAGTACAACGAATTAAATGGGCAGGCCATTTTATCAGAATGGACGAAGACTGCACCACTAAAAAAGTCTTCAATGCCCAACAAATTGACACACGGAGAAACGGCAGACTAAATCTAAGATGGATTGATGGCCTAGAAAAAGATCTCCTAGTTTTGAAAACTAGAAATTGGAGAACACTAGCAGGAAGAGGCTGGCCTGGAAAAGGCTTCCTGAGAAGGCCAAGGCCCACCCTGGACTGTCGAGTCACTGGGGAAGGAAGGAAAATTACAAATGCAGTGTAAGAGCTGATTACAGACTTAATTTTCTTGAAAAAAAGTAAACGTTACCTTTATATAAGTTGTTTTCCTTTTATAATTCCTAGTTTTAATGGTATAAAATGGAATAAAAATTTAATCCCTCACCATAAATGGAGGGGGTTAATTTCCCCCTCTATTTATCGTCTCTGTTTGTAACAACTAAATTCATATCCATATCAAATACCTAATGTGGATTTTATCTATCTCTAAAATTCAAATATCGATCGGTATTCTAAACTTTTCTCTTTGTTTTTATTAATGCTTCCCGAGAGAGCTTCTGGTGACGGTCAAGTGACGAGGACGACACTTGAGCTGGAATTCACTCTCCTAACGACCACGCTACGCTCTAGGAAGCATATTGGTCCTCGGTAGATTTAATGTGCATCATTCCCTCTCCCATGTGGTGAGTTTCAGTGGCACCAGGACTCGAAACCGCGACGCGCCAAGGAGCCACGAGTTCGTGTCCATAACCACTATACTACCACGGTCTTTGAGTACGATTGTCATAACAAATCAATGAATTGCTGTAAGCCCTCTATCTATTCCAAAAACTGATATATCTACTCATTAGTACAATTATTTATTTGTCCAATTAGTATAACAGCCTTGATCTAACTTAACTTTACTTCTTTGATCTCATCCGCTTCCTAGACCGAATTTTGAGCCTCAAAATAAAAATTTTACGACTTTTTCAAGAAATTACCATAATCAAATGAGGAGTTAAAAACAAATTACCATCAAAGCATCATTACTTAAGAGGATGTGATTTGCTTTTTTTCATGATCGGCTCCGTTTTACAAGCAAAAAATATGCACTGTTTACAAGCTGCCTGACACTATTTTGAATTTTAAAGTCCATTCCGTACAGGAAATTTTCCTTGACCCTCTTCTTAGCTCACGATGGGGGAATGGCAAGGTCACGGAGCCAAGTGAAACCGACTGATAATCATCGCATATTGCAATGAATTCTTTAAAGTAAAAGTATGATATCATTTTCCAGTTAGAGTTTAACATTACGGAAATATTATACATCGTCGGAAAAAGAACAGGGAAATGCAGGAAAGGAGTGTACTCATATTTTATGACAACGATCTTGTATCAGGTGCTCAAGCAACTATTGCTAAATGGAATGTACGAAACAAATATGTTTTCCTATTCCAGACTTTTCTTTTCATATCTTGTTTGTGGAACAGCGATTAAAAGCCGAAAGGCATCTCTTTATAAGAAACTATATAAATAAAGCTTTAAAAATTATCTACTTTTAAGTCGAAGCTAAGCTTTCTACTTTTTAAGAAATAAATTCAGGTATTAAATTATGTATTAATACTATATTGACTTTTGAAATTTGTCTTAAGAAATTCGTAATATTTTAATTGTTTGATATGAATTATTAATTCTGATCTGTTAACTCACGTTCTTATGTTCATTTTCCGAAGCTGTATATGCAAATGTATAAAAATATGAAGTAAACTGTATTTTATTTATGAGTTTTTTTTTTGTATTGTGGAATCTGGATTGAACGGAACTATTTGAACGAAATTTGGATTATCTCGGAGGGTTTAAGATAAAATCAAGCTTCATTGTAGAAATTAAGTACATGAAGGGAAATATTTCATTTAATCTATAAACGGTTTTACTCGAAACATTTTAGGCGGGACCATGTAGGGCAATTTTCTTCTCCCCCCCCCATACAATAACAAGAAAATTGAATGTGTTGTTGTTTCTTATGCCACCTGATCTCGACTGCGTCAGATCCAGGCCACGAAATTCATCATGGCAAGGGCTGCACGTACGCCTGACGTTGGCCGTAGCCTTGAGCACCATACAGGTGACAGTACGATTTAGCTCGGTTCGACCCCGATTTTGAGGGAAAGCACCCTGGGGAGGGTCAGGGGCCTCCCACCTCTCTACCCCATCCACCAACCTCACGAGAGAACTTGCAGCTCGACGGCTATTTAGAGAGTACCCCCATGCCGCAAAGGCACTATACATTTACAAACATTCATGTCTTCTCCGGGATTCGAACCCAGGTCCTACGACACAACAGTCAGCATCGCTAACCACTATACCGGATGGGCGAATGAAATTGAATGTAATAGAGTGAACTCTCTCTCTCTTAGACGCTAAAGCTGGAATACGACTTTAATTATAAACCATACAAATTATCAAGATAAGTATTAAATTCTGTATAAGACAAGCAAGTGGGAGGCACTAATAATTATTACACTTGTTTATAATTTAGTATTGATAAATTAATTACCAAAACATTGTGCAGCACTATAATGCCTTTATAAGTATATTATATCAGGGTAAATATGTATTCAATTTTTATTATGTCAGAATGAGTTTTGTTGTGTATCCTTTTAATAAATTGATACCTATCTTAATTTTTTAATTTCGACTTTTCAATAGGTTCACGGTCCCCACATAGGGATGTCACGCCCCCCCCCCCCCCCAGTTCGAGAAACTCTAATGTAAGGTATTTTGAAATTAACAGCTTGCATAAAGTTTTTGAGAAGCGTTTACTTGTATATAATCATACTTCATAAAAAAATAAGTATATACATGAACATAATTTTTCTTCCTTAACTATGTTTCTTCTTGTTTTGTTGATTTCTATAATTAATTTTTCTTCGCCAACATCACATCAAGTCATGTTTTTTTTTTCAAATTTGGAATTGTAATGTAGTTTATATATGCTATAAAAAACAAACTTATATTTATACATTTATTGAAAATGAGATTTCCATTTGTTTTTAAATGTTTTATCAGCGGAATGTGGGTAACGTAAAAAGCTTTCATTACGCGGTTTTCTGTGATTTATTAAAATCTTCTAGATATAATGACTTTCAATTCAATATAATTTTTAAAAAAATCCTGTAACATCTCTTAAAGTCTCGTAATCTCATGTGTGTATAGTGCTTCGTTAATAAACATCCATTCACGCAATATAAACGTTATCTCTCAAACAAGACGTTCATACCTACTCAGAGGAGTGTGTGTAATAAGCAGTAATGAACGAGAACTCGTTACTGCGCCTGTTACTATCGAGTTGTGCATTCTAATTCTGATGCCTTTTTAAGATCCTATGTGCTGAGGAGATGATGCACATTAAATTTGTCGAGGCTCTCAAAGTTCTCAAGTTGGCATGGTGTGGCTGGAGAGTGAGGTTCAGTTCGGTATCCCGAGCGCGGTTCTCATCATTTGACCATGGTTCAAACATAGGGAGTTCATCTCGAATAGTCTTAGTGTTAATTACAGCTTTATATACAAAATACAACGCTAATAAAGGATTTAAACCTCCGTACTTAATATACTACATAATTTTAGCTAGCAATACAAAAAAAATTTAAGTCAATTGCTTCTTAGGTCAACAAGTACATTTTTTATTTTAGTTACTTTTTATTTTGTGGTTGCAATTAATATAAATATGTATATAAATATGAAAAAATAGAAAGCGATTTTCCTTGAAATTTTCTATTTTCCTTTCTATGAATGGTCTTGGACTATTTGTTTTGCTTGTTACTTCTTATTCATCAATGAAATTTTATTAGTCTAATAAAATATATAGTAAAAATAAGAGATCACATTTCTCAAAAATTATGCCATCTCAGGTGGTATTCGTACCTACGACCTTCAGATTAGAAGTCCACTGCGCTACAGTGACACAACGAACAATTTTCCTTTCTATATATGTTATCGGATTATTATTTTTGTTACTATTTATTCATTTTTAAATTTAATTAATAAATTAATATTTGAAAAAGCTGTACTAACATTAAGTGTCAACCACTACAAATTTTAAAAAGTGTATTTGAACTTGAATGGATATGAATAGAAAGTATTTTATTAACAATTGAAAATTTGGACAAGATATATTTCGAGTCAACACCAAGCCCTTTTATAAAAACGATTTTTATTCAACGAACCATTTCCGCGCCTGATCTGAGAGAGAAATAGACACACAAGTTAAGTATAAGGGTCTGTGGTCACTTAGGCAGATGTTCAAAGTACCCTTCTTATTGAAGAGATATATTTGAAAGTTAAGCATGACTTACGAGGTAATAAAAATTATTGGTCTGGGATAAAAGTTCTGTTTAGGGCCATCTGTTCTTCGAAAGAAGTGAGTACTAAATTTAATATTTGAAGATGTAAAGGAAAATAAAAGTTAAAAGTTGTATAGGGGATTTAATTTTAGATCCTCTGTACAACTTTTAACTTTTATTTTCCATTACATCTTCAAGTATTAAATGTATTAAATTTAGTATTTCCCCATTTTAGTCTAAAGTCTTTTTCTGTATCTTCAAATGTTATGTTTCGTGGATTCCAATTTCCTTCTGTGTATATATATCAGTGGCGAACACAAGGGGTATCCTAGGGGTCCGGACCCTCCTCCCCCAAAGCCCTTGAGTTTTCTTCGATTGATGATAATCCTATACATATAACGCAAAATTTCATTAAGTACTTATAACTAACAGTTCATTTTATTAATGGATGCTAGTTATTAATTCAATAATTTATTTTTTACTGTTGTTTGTTAACAAAATAGACAAAATCAGAAGTACCAATTGGTGTTGTCTTGAGGTATGATACGAGTTGGGGACTTCCGACCATGGAAAAATTGCCCCTCTAGAAAATTTTTTGTGTGCGCTACTAATCTATATATATAAAAATGTTATGTTGGTTTGTGTACGCTTCCATAACTCAAAAAGTTCTGCATGGGTTTATCTGAAATTTTGACACAACCTTGCATTTGACTCCGGTCAGGTTCTTATGTACTTTTTATTTCGAAATGCAATCTAAATTTTTTTAAATTTAACTTTTAAGTGATTTTTTGATGTTATGACGTCATACGATATCACGACTCGCTCTGAATGCAAAAATTTAAGCTTTAAACATATTTTTTTCCGAATTATTACATATTTTTACTATACTTAAGTTTATTGGTTGTCATATTTTTCAATTTCTTTGTTCTTTGATACGTAATTGGGATTAATTTTCGAATAAATCATTTTTTAAAAAATTATTCTTTCAACCACTCAAATTTTCTTTTGTAGGTTTGGCAACATTCTCTCCGATAGCTAACGCACGATACACAATTTTTTAAGTTGTTGAAATACACAGGTTAGGTTTTCTGATATGAATTATTTTTTAACAAAATACTGATTACGGTTTGCTTGGTATAACTTATTAATTGACAGGGTTTTGAATTAGTAAGTTTTTTTCTCTATTTTAAACATTCCGATAGCTAACGCGCGATAAACAATTTTTTATGTCATTGAAATACACAGGCTACGTTTTCTGATATAAATTATTTTTTAACAAAATACTGATTACGGTTTGCTTGGTATTACTTATTAATTGACGGGGTTTTAAATAAGTAAGTTTTTTTCTCTATTTTAAACAATATTTTAAATTTCATTATTTAATTTTACTGAAATACTGGTTAGGTTTCCTGATATATAATTTCAGTCATCAAAATATTAAACCATACTTTTGTTTTAGATGACTTTTTAAAATTTAAATTTGTTATAACCTTCTTAGTAACTTCTTTCCATTAGTAATTTGTTAACGGAAAACTTGGAAGTTAGTACGGTTTGCTTGGTACTTGCTTATTATTGCAACAATCACCAACGTTCAAAATAACTCTCCAAGTTGGCAACCCTGATCTCCTATGTGTTGTATGAGTTGAAGTGGCAATCATGTGCTTCATTTCATATAATGTCACCAATAGGTTCCATTTGCTTTTGTCAGGGACATAGCTACCGCTGTATCAGCCATACCAATGATACAAGGCCCCCAAGTTACTGTGGCCCCAATCTGTGTTACTACAGTCTCACTAACACGGCGCTCATATCTGAAAATTGCCTCCCCCGCAAAGGAATTTTGATACAGGCTTACTCAGAGCTGTTTTGCAATTTTGTGTGTTTTTATTTTAACCTTTTTAAGTGTAGTCAATTGGCTTCAGTACACAAAATTGCCTTGCAGAAAATAGAACTTAGGTCATCATACTTGACACAAGCAAAAGCAGTGTTGGTAGTAATTACATATCAAAATGGCTCGAATACCTGTTGAGGAAGCAGGGCTTTGTAAGGTTGTAATTATTTTTGGGTACTTATGTACTATCGCAACAATCACCAGCGTTCAAATAACTCGCCATATTGGCAATCCCAATTTTGTATGCGCTGAATTGGAAATCATGTGCTTCATTTCTTATAATGTCACCAATAGGTTGCGATAATACATGTGTATACCTTTAATTAGACTAGCCGCAACACACCAATTTGGCGTGATTTCAAAATCATGCCAAAAACAAATAGCGTACCAATATGAAATTAATATTGTGGATATTATTTTAGCCTTTTTTTTATCTTTCTCTCCAGTAATTCTTAATCAATTGAATATATTTTACAATATATATTTTGTGTTTGTATGAAACTATTTATATTGATTTAATCATATTGATTCTTCTTTTATCTATATATATAAAAATGTTATTTTGGTTTGTGTACGCTTCCATAACTCAAAAAGTTCTGCATGGATTTATCGGAAATTTTGACACAACCTTGCATTTGACTCCGGTCAGGTTCTTATGTACTTTTTATTTCGAAATGCAATCTAAATTTTTTAAATTTAATTTTTAAGTGATTTTTTGATGTTATGACGTCATACGATGTCACGACTCGATCTGAATGCGAAAATTTAAGCTTTAAACATATTTTTTTTCCCAATTATTACATATTTTTATTATACTTATGTTTATTGGTTGTCATATTTATCTATTTTCTTTTCTTTGATACGTAATTGGGATTAATTTTCGAATAAATCATTTTTTTTTAAAATTCATTCAACAACTCAAATTTTGTTTTGTAGTTTTGGCAACATTCTGATAGCTAACGCCTGATAAACAATTTTTTAAATTTCACATTTGGTGTTATTATTGAAATACAGGTTATATATTATTTTTTAACAGAAATCAAATTACGGTTTGCTTGGTACTTACTTATTAATTTTGACGGGGTTTTAAATTAGTAAGTTTTTTCTCTATTTTAAACAATATTTTAAATTTCATTTGATGTTATTATTGAAATACAGGTTAGTTTTCCTGATATATAATTTCAGTCATCAAAATATTAAACCATACTTTTGTTTTCGATGACTTTTTAAAATTTAAATTTGTTATAACCTTCTTAGTAACTTCTTTCCATTAGTAATTTGTTAACAGAATACTCGAAGTTATTACAGTTTGCTTGGTACTTATTATTGCAACAATCACTAACGTTCAAAATAACTCTCCAAGTTGGCAACCCTGATCTCCCATGTGTAGTATGAGTTGAATTGGCAATTATGTGCTTCATTTCATATAATGTCGCCAATAGGTTCCGTTTGCTTTTGTCAATGACATAGCTACCGCTGTATCTTCCGTACCAATGATACAAGGCCTCCAAGTTACAGTGGCCCCAATCTGTTACTACAGTCTCACTAACACAGTGCTCATATCTGAAAACTGCCCCCCCCCCAAGGAATTTTGATACAGGGCTTACTCAGAGCTGTTTTGCAATTTTATGTGTTTTTATTTTAACCTTTTTAAGTGTAGTCAATCGGACTCAGAACACAAAATTGCCTTGCAGAAAATAGAACTTAGGTCATCATACTGGACACACACACACACAAGTAAAAGCAATGTTGGTAGTAATTACATATCAAAATGGTTCGAATACCTGTTGAGGAAGCAGGGGTTTGTAAGATTGTAATTATTTTTGGGGTACTTATGTACTATCGCAACAATCACCAGCGTTTAAATAACTCGCCAATTTGGCAACCCCAATTTCGCATGTGATATACACCTAAATTTGCAATCATGTGCTTCGTTTCATATGATATTGCCAATAGGTAACAATAATATTTAAGTACTTTATATTTTCACAAATTATGCTTTTGCATTAATAGTTTAGTTCTTTTTATGTCAGTTAACGTTAGAGTTGTATTTAATTTTTCAATTTATTTTAATGCTTGGGATATGTATTTTAGATATTCTTTTATATATAATGCTAAATTTAATTTGGTACTTATGTATTATCGCACAATCGTCAGCGTTCAAGATAACTCGCCACTTTGGCAATCCCAATTTTGTATGCGCTGAATTCGCAACCATGTGCTTCATTTCCTATAATGTCACCAATAGGTTGCGATAATACATAAGTACCTTTAATTAGACTGGCCGAAACACACCAATTTGGCGTGATTTCAAAATCATGCCAAAAACAAATAACGTATCAATATGAAATTAATATTGTGGATATTATTTTAGCCTTTTTTATAGACTATCCATTAAGAAAATTATGCCCAATATAAGATTCACAATTGGCTGGATGGACCAGCTCTTTTCCCCCCATTTAACCAGACTGAGCCACAGCAACGCGTGGCAGGGTACAGCTAGTATATATATATATATAGATAGATAGATATAAAGGGAGAGAGTGAACTAACAGTAGGAGTTGAAAAAGAAGGAATTTTAAATTTATTCGTTCTATACAAATACCTATTTCTTAGGTTCAAAACTCATTAGTCTCACTGTAAGTAAAGTAATGTAGATTTTACGATTATTGTTACTTTTCTTTACACAGGAACAAGCAAATCTCTTTGCTTTACATAATAAAGATGTCATCTTCGCGCATAACTAAGACATTTCTTCTCAGCGGGGATGTTTACCCAGACTTAATCTTCGGAAATTTCGGAATTAATTTACTTTTCATCCTTGAAGAGCACGAGGGGAAAAAATAAAAGGGATTTACCCGAACATCTGTGTGTAACTTGGTTATGGAAAAAGTTGCACGGTAGCTCCGATAAATCAACTTGTCCCCGTCTGGGAAGTTTTCGCAGCTAGAGCTAGAAACAAGCTTAGGATGTCGTAAATTTGTGAAATATGTCTGGAAACTTTTGTTCATCCGGGTACAGTAACCCTTCACAATCGCTTTTTTACATCTGCAGGAAAAGGAAAAGAATATTTTAAAGTTGAATAGGGCGTTAAAAATGGCCTTCGAGAGGATACTAAGCCGCAAATTAGTGATTATAAAGACTCGTAATTTCTCTGATACTAATCGCAAAAGTACATTGCATTAACCTCTTGCGTGAGATAGTTTATACTTTCCAGCAAATGAAGTGAAATACTGTATAAAATGTATATGT
The DNA here is from genome assembly GCA_019973975.1 of Trichonephila clavata. Lineage (NCBI taxonomy): Eukaryota > Metazoa > Arthropoda > Arachnida > Araneae > Nephilidae > Trichonephila > Trichonephila clavata. The sequence continues at coordinate 7,808 of BMAO01011161.1, read as the reverse complement.
TTATCTTAAAATATATCGTTTTAAAACGCGTAACGCTTATTTCTTAAATGTAAGGACGGCATTCGAATTTTTTTTTTTTGGAAAGTTATCAGTTTGAAATTTTGTTAAGAATTGGATTATATAATTTGATCAAAGAACTTTGAGATATACTTCATTTGATGTTAAAATAGTCAATATTAATGTTTTTTTACTGATTACAAACAATTTTTTTTTCCTATCTGTTAAATTTATATAATTATTCGTTGTAATTTAAAAATTAGAGAACATTTTGTTTATTTGTTACTATTTTCATGATAAAAATATTTTATGTAACAGATAACACTATAAAAATTACTTTTTAAGAAATATTTACAAAATGAAGGGAACAGTTTCTTAAATTTAAAAGTAAACGTGGGTGAGAAAGAGACGCGAGAAATTAAAATAATTTTTTTTTATGAAAATTATTGTGAAAAATTCAAATTTAAGAAAACTGATTCCCTTTTAATATTTAATCTAAAGACTATGCGATAAAGTTTCTAATTTTTTTTCCATTTTAGAAATATATCAAGTTTGAATCGGATTTTCAATGTTTGAAAAACGCATTCACGCGCAAATCATGGCATACTTAATAAAACATGAAATCGTTAGAATTATTGCTAAAAACAATGTTTATTTTAATTATTTTGATTAACTCACATTTTTAATTCTAACTCCCATGCCTTTCAATTCAGATCGATGCACTATAAACACTAAAATTGCGTAGTTATGAATAGAAAACTAGAAATGAATATAAAATAAAATCGACGATTTTCATGAAATTTGATGTTTTAGAGAAATTATAAGTTCATATTCCGTAACAGCACACATTTATGAAACAACTTAACCTAGAATAGGTTATGTGTAACATTATACAGAATGATTCATAATTCACTCCGGCTTTCTAAGCACTTTAATAAAAAAAGTTAGACGAATACAACAAAAAAGAACATTCGAAAGAATACAGCAACAATTCTGGTTGTGTGTTAACACATACATTACTACATAAATAAATCTTATAAGGTGTTCAATGGGAGAAAAATTGGTTACACTGCCTGTATCCAATGCGATATTTCAGTTCCCGAAACTCTATTCAACATGATATTATCATTAACCTTCCTTTGTTATCCCAAAACTTTCTACTGGTGTAGCTATAGTCCTGAGTGATCCCTGTATCAAAATTCTTCCTTTAACATCTTAGGATTGTTTTGCTTTTACATGTCGGGGCCCCTTTAGATTGGAGCCTCGTGTTTTTGAAACAGTTGATACGGCAGTAGAGAGCAATTCCCTTGTCGTTTACACAAGACCAAGCTAAGGATAACACGAGCTGTCAATAATGTTGATAGTACCAGGGCCGGCTCTAGCAGAGTTTTGCCGCCCTGACAAAAATGGAAAATGCCGCCCCCCCCCATCTTGCTGTCTCTTTATATATATAAATTGTTTTATGTCTTAAAAAATTCAAAATAATTTGAAATTAAGAACATAATTACTTGTTATTATTTCAAACGAGTGAAATTCAAGGAACGAACCATCCGTTTAAGCAGGCCAATTTCTTCGAAATGAAGTCTTCTGGTGGTGGGGATCACGAGCGTTAGCTTTAACTTATAGTAACTACACTCGAGACTAAAATGAAACATCTCGTGTGGCTCTTTATCTACCAAAACCTCTGAATACCCTTGTCCTCTTTTGGATAGCTGACACCGGAAATCGTAAGGGTGAAAGGAATGTCCGTTGTGACCCTACTCCGGGATGGGGAGAAAGTTACTTGTGAAAGATGTGTAAACATATAAAATTTCATACTTTAACATATACTCCCTCCTCGAACCCTTAAGTTTCAATATAAAGGAAAACTGTCATTAAATATATAGATTACAAAATAGAAAAATAAAAAGATACGTTAAATGAAATACCAAATTCACACCCAATAATAATTCGGAAAACATCAAATTTTTGGTTTTCTAAAAATTATTTTTCAAATTTGATCCAAATGCCGCTCTTAAAATTTGCCACCCTCGTCATGGGTCCGGTTTGTCTGGTCCTAGATCCGCCCCTAATAGTACTATGTTGAATAGAGAGAGAGACAGGAACTGGATTATCACATAGATGGATGCCGCGTCCATAGCTAAAGTTTCGCGCATAAAACACCTTTAAGGTATTTAAATAAAACTTGAATTGTTTCTGTATGCTTTTAAATGCTTTTTTTTTGCTGTACAGTAAAACGTCGTTCATCCGAACGTTTATTATCCGAACCAAGTCCGGTTACATTTTCGAACAGTGCAATGTTCAACATTTGCTTCCTGTGAAGCTAAAAGTGACGGGAAAAACCAAACAGGACTATTATGGGAATTTCAGTTGTGTGACTTGGTAAACATTTGCACGGAATATTAGGTCAGTTTGTTTCCAAGTGAGGGGGTGTATACGTGCTCTTTTGTTGAGTTTTGTTGATGTAGAAACCTGGATGGCATGCGATGCAGAAGACTGTGGCTTTGAAATGCTAAATAATGACGAGATTGTGACTTCTTTGCAAGAAGAATCCGACCCTGTCGCGATGAAACGGATGAAGGTGACGACAACAACAACAAAGTAGCAAGGGTCCATCAAATGCTGACGCGTTTCCTGCGTTAGAGACAGCTATGGAGTGGTAGGAACAACAATCAGAGGGCTGTCCTACTCAACTACTGCTGCTGAAGAGAATCAGAGACCTTACAGTGAAAAAACGAAGGTGTTCAATGGTACAACGAAAAATAAGTGATTATTTTTCACAATCAAGTTTAAAAATGCGACATTTTGTACCTATTTTGCTTTTTCTTCAAACACGTTTCCCGCTTGTGATGACTTTTAATATTCGTATAGTGTCCGGTTTTATATACTGCAGGGATCGCATTCTGTTTTCGATTTTCCGAACAATAGCGGTATCCGAACGGTGTCCGGTCCCAATGGATTCGAATAAACGACTTTCTACTGTATTTGTCTTAGTTTTTTTACTGTAGTGCTCCGAATCTCTGGAGGGAAGTATGAATAACTTTGTACTGTTATTTTCCCTTCTAATGCGCTATTATTTTCATACATACAATCGCTGGAATAATTAACTAGTTGAGACTTGGTGACTGATCCTGTAATTAATTGACTGTTTTCGTATTCTTCAGGATATCTTTCTTATGAAAACATATTAATATTGTCCATGTTTTTCTAATATTACTCAGTGGAGATGTTTCATTCAAAAGGGTTTTTATCTCTATTTCTATTTTAAAATTAATGTATTCGAGTCACATTTTAGATTGCAAACTGGAATGTATGATCTCAACATTCTTCATGAAAATCCTGATTGAGTTTTATATAAGCTAACTTATTTTTTTCTTTAATATTTTTGTTATTAAGGAATCAAACTTTTTATTTTTATAAATAAATCATTATTACCATAACAGAATTTAAATTAACTGTTTTTTTCGGTATTATTAAACTATAAATGATAATGTTAAACACCTATTTTTGAGCAGAACATTAGGATTTCACTGATTTGTACTCCAAAACTATTTCCCGTATTTCTGCAGTACTTTATTTTCATCAAGTTTGTCAAATATTTGCAAATTGTTGTAAAAACAAGGTGGAAGGCAAGGGCATTTGAAAACATAATTACTCAAGAATGATATGAAATCCTTTCTAATGATATGTTTTAAGGGTAATCATTGGTTATAAGGACATGAAGTTAATAAATCTCGCGGAAAATTCACGAAATTCTGGTTTATAACAGTTGTTAATATCCTAAGTAGATTGAATTGTTTTTTAAATATCGTGGCATATATATATATCAGTTTTTGATGAAAATAGGGAAAGTTATTTTCAAATCCCATCAATCTGTTAGAGCAATTAATTTGAACTTAGAGTCATTTTCTTTCTGTTAACTTTTTGGTTCTGAGAATAGGGAAGTCAAATACAGAAAAAAGTAGAAGTACATCAAATTATAGCTAATTCTGGTTGCTAATATGTATTATACAGTCGACCCTTTTTGTCAAATTAAAAGACATAGCCAAATACAGCGATATGTTGCCTGTAGTGAAAAACCTTTCCAGCACGTGTTCAAACATAATAAACAGCAATGATGAGAGAGATAACATTTGGCAATACTTTTTAAATTGGCGACATTTTTCGTTTTGGTAAAATGGGTCGACAGTACAATACATAAGTATCGCTGATATTAAAAATAGGGATAGTTGATTAAATCCATTATAATTTAACTTTTATCAACGTATTTGCAGTCAATTTTTCTATCAGATAACGTAGCAAATGTTCATGTTGGCTATAATTTTAGAAAAACAATCGCCAACTCATGGCCTTTACAACCGATCAGTACCTGCAGTAGAAATACGATTCATTCTAGAATTTACCACAGGTAATTCTTTCCCAGAATTGAATGAATCTGTTTTCTATAGATAATATAAGTGAAGAAGATTTTTGTTACATATGAATTATTATTTTTTTATGTTCATTAGTTTCGATTCGTGTTCCACTAACCCCAAGTCACGAAAAGACATCTGGGATTTCTTGCAGAAGACATAAAATCGGACGCAACAATAGAGGAATTGTGTTCTGTATAAAGTTGAATCAAGACCATTTCAGAAACTTGTTTACTTTGAATGAAACTAGAAACAAAATATCTGCAGGGAACATGACTTATGACCCTGTGTGTGTGGTTACCTTTCTTATATCGACCAAGATTTCTTTTTTTGAATATAATGTTTAAAACATTATCTCTTTTGTTTACTGTTAGAAAATACTGCAAAATGGTCTTGGGTATTTACGGGAATGTGAAATACTCTTAGAAAATTTTTTAAAAAATATTTTGTCAAATAATTGATTTTTTAAAACAGGATTTAACGTTCAAATACTTCTTACGGGGGAGGGAAATTCCATTCTAAGAAAACATGTAAGTGAAAGTGTCAAGGATCTTTACGGTAAAAATTTAAAATCTGTTGGTCTATGGGAGTAGGGGGGGGATTTGATCTCCCAACCCTTCTTGTGTTCACCACTGAACTTTTCTGGTAGAAAGGAGGAAGAGATGAAAATCTTGTTTATCTATATATATAAAGGAGAAAAGCGACTCACTGACTGACTGACTGACTAATCATGATATCTCTGGAACTATTCAACCTACAGACTTGAAATTTGGTAGACATGTTTCTTTCATAGAGTAGACATAAGCTAAGAACGGATTTTCCGAAATTCGAAACGCAAGGGGCGTTACTGGGGGTTAAGGGGCGTTATAAATAATTGCTTCCATGTTTAAACTACTTGATGTACAATCTTGAAATTAGGTAAGCAGATTCCTTTCAGAGAGTAGAGATCCACTACAAAATGAGTTTGGTGAAAATCGACCCCCAAGTGGCGTTGCAGGGGCTTAGGAGGCGTTATAGATAATTATTTCCATTTTTAAACTATTTGACGCACAGTCTTTATATTTGATAAATAGATTTCTTTCATAGAGTAGAGATCAGCTATAAGAAGGTTTTGTGAAAACAGTCCTCTAAGTGGCGTTGCAGGGGTTTAAGTGGCGTAATAAATAAATATTTTCGTTTTTAAACTACTTGACCTACCTACTTGAAAATTGGTAGGAATGTTTCTTTCATGGAGTAAATATCCGCTACAAAACGGGTTTGGGGAAAATTGACCCCAAGGGGTGTTGCGAAGGCGGGGGGGGGAGGGGGGGTTAAGGCGCATTATAAATTCCGATTTTTAAGTTACTAGACGTACAGTCTTGATTCTTAGTAAGCAGATTCCCTATTCATAGGGTAGAGATACGCTACAAAATGGGTTTCGTGAAAATTGCCCCCAAGTGGCGTTATAGATAATTATTTCCATTTTTAAACTATTAGACGCACAGTCTTTATATTTGATAAATAGATTTCTTTCATAGAGTAGTGATCAGCTATAAGAAGGTTTTGTGAAAACAGACCTCTAAGTGGCGTTGCGGGGATTAAGTGGCGTAATAGATAAATATTTTCATTTCTAAACTACTTGACCTACCTGCTTGAAAATTGGTAGGAATGTTTCTTTCATGGAGTAAATATCCGTTACAAACGGGTTTAGAGGAAATTGAACCCCAAGCGGTGTTGCGGGGGGTTAAGGGCAGATATAAATAATTATTTCTATTTTTAAACTATTAGACTCACAGTCTTGAAATTTGGTTAGCAGATTCCTCTCATAGGATAGAAATACACTACAAAATGTGTTTTGTGAAAATCGACCCCTAGGTGGTGTTGCGGGGGCTCAAGGGGCGTTATTGATAATTTTTTTTGCATTTTTAATTTATTTTACGCACAGTCTTCAAATTTTGCTAAGCAGATTCCTTTCATAGAGGGCAATTCCCCTACAAAAATGGGTTTTGTGAAAACAGACCCAGATGTGGCGTTGCGGGGGCTCAAGTGGCGTTATAGATAATTATCCCCATTTTTAAACTGCTAGACGTACAGTGTTGAAATTTGATAAGCAGATTCCTTTCGTAAAGTAGAGAACCGCTACAAAATGGGTTTCGCGAATATCAACTACCAAGTTTATTTTCGGGAGATTAAGAGACGTAATCGATAAATATTTCCATTTTTAAACTATTTGATCATCTTGCTTGAAAATTGGTAGACATGTTCCTTTCATGGCATAGAGTTCCCCTAACAAAGAGTAAAGGAAAATTGACCCCTAAGGATGTTTGCGAGGGGTCAAGAGGAGTTACAGAAAAAAATTCCTGTTTTTAATTGTTAGACCCATATACTTGAATCTTGTTAAGCATGTTTCTTTTGTTGAATAGGGATCCACTAAGAATAAATTTAAGCAAATCAAGTTCTGATGGTTGCAGGGGTTACTGGGACGTATTGACAAAAAAAATTAGTTTTTTTCGAGCTACAAGAACTATAATAATAAAATTTTGTTTGCATTTTCTTTTGTTGAATTGAATGCCGCTAAGAGCGGTTATTTTGGAAAACGCTCTCAACGAGATTACGGGGATATTGATAGTACAACTTTTGTTTTTTTCTGTTAGATTTAGACTTGAAATTTGGCTTGCATGTTCAGTTTACGGAGTAGAAATCCACCGAAAATTGGTTTTGCGGGAATCCACTTGGTTTTGAGTTACGAAAGAGCAAACATCATTCTATACCTCAATTTTAGAGATTTTTAGAAAATACAAATTAGATGAGTTCTGCCCCCTTTTTTTTTATCAACAGACGACAGTTACAGGTATAAGTATATTTTTCAATACAATCGAATTCTTAATGCTAGGACTTAGATATCAATCATTTATACACATATATATATAAGCAGTAAAAATTTATAAAAGATCATGAAATACCCAGCGAAGCGGGCGGTAACAGCTAGTTATATATATAAGTCGCATTGTGTTATTTCAGATCAAATAAAAATCCGATTAAAATGAAAAATTTATGTTTCTTCTTAATTTAAGATAAGTAGATAGTTTTCAGCTTATACCTTAAAAATAAAATTAGCGCGAAATAATTTTTGCACCAGTAAAGGCTGTATTTAAAATATTTTCCGAAAAAGATATTTATATTATTTTCGTAAGTAAAATAAAATATATCGTGAATTTAGAACTGAACTGAAATGATGGTTATATCTTTCCCCCCCCTTTCAATTCGTACTATTAGTTCGCTTTCTTCCAATATTTATTTATTTATATTTCTTGCTTAAAATTTCAATCGTTAATAAAATGCTTTTTATTCATCTATTCAGGCTCAACTACATTTTTTTAAAACTTATTAGTGGATTGTTAATACAGATTTTTCATATAT
>BMAO01011160.1:0-52027 GCA_019973975.1 Trichonephila clavata | reverse complement strand
TACCATTTACATTTCCTGATTTCGATCCTTTACGACCACCCCTATCATTCTCCGATTGCACCAATGACGACTGCTCATCATCTGACCTGATTGATGTCACTGCACCATGATTACTACTAGTGTTTCTTTCCGACTCGGCAACACTGTCTTCTCTTTGATGGTAAATTCTCACCTGGTCCACATTAACCGTTATTCTTTTACCAAATTTTAATATTACTAAATTATTATTATTTTTTACACTCAGAACTTTATATGGGCCTTCAAACTTTGGCATAAATTTACCTACTATTTTTTTACATTTTGAACTTAACGGGTGAGTTTGAACTAATACTAGATCACCAACTTTCACATTATTTTCACGCCTCTTTTTATTATAATATTTCGCCCACTTCTCTTGCTGGCGCTTTGTATGAACTCTAGCTTCCTCAAACAACCTTTCTATGTTCCCACAAACTAAATCTGATCCATCAGTTACCATAACTAATTTCTGAAAAGGAGTGATTAAATTCGACCTAAAAATAATTCCGCCGGTGTTTTACCCGTTGTCTCATGTACTGCTGTCCTAATCGCATAACCGAACTCTTGCAGAAATTGATCCCAGTTAGTGTGATTATCCGCGACAAAACTCGAAATCATTTTTAAAAGAGTGCGATTGACTCGTTCTGTTTGATTAGCTTGTGGACGATATACCACAGTTTTAACGTGTTTTATGTGCAATCTGCGACACACTTCCTCGAAAACTTCGGATATCATTTGGGGACCGTTGTCGGTGACTAATTTTACAGGAGCTCCATAACGCGCAATATAATTCTCAAAAAATGCATTGGCAATTGCTTTAGCCGAAGCTTTCCTTAAGGAACTATTTCAACCCATTTAGAAAAATTATCGGTAATTACTAAAATAAATCTATAGCGTTCTGGACTAGTTGCAGGGTATGGGCCTAACAAATCTAAAGACACGATTTCATTCGGAAAATTCGTTATTATGGGAATTAATTGACCAGCTGGTAATCCGTTTTTATAATTGACTTTTTGGCATTGGTCGCAGGTTGCTACATATTTATAAATGTATTTCCTCATGTACGGAAAATAACACGCGTCCTTTAATTTTAAGTAGGTTTTCTTTTTGCCTAGATGACCTGCCATAGGCGAGTCATGAAATTCTCGCATAACATCTTTACGTAATGTTTTAGGTATAAATACCCTTAATTCACCTAGTGTGGTTGTATACTTTGCATAATATAGCAAACCGTCAACGATTTTAAAGTCATTGGACCAATTTCTGCAGATCGATTCATTAACAGAACTATCGTCCGGATTTTCCAAAAACTTCATAATATGCCCTAGCTCCGGGTCATTTCTCTGTTCCTCTCTTAACTGTTCTCTAGAAGATAATACTAACGATCTAATCACCGCACAAGACACTTTTGGTTCCTCATTACTTTCTAACGGGTTTCTAGACAACATAACAGCCACTTTTTCCGTTTTCGAATCCGGAATGATTAACGATTTTTTAACAAAATCAAAAGTAATCCCTGCATGTGACATAAAATCCACACCTATGATGCATGGATCTTTCATCTCAGCAATCACATGAAATTTCCATAACTGCGAAAATTCTCTTATTTTAATTTTCAACTCAACTGTGCCTAAATTTCTGCACTGTGACCCTTGAGCTGTAACTACTTCAGCTAACGATTTTTTTTAAAGGACAGAAAGAAAAATACGACCGGTACGTTTTTTCTGAAATAAATGACTTTTCCGCACCTGTATCCCAGAGCGCTTTTAAAAAAAGTATCATTCAACAAAATCGGCACATACGGAAGTTCAACTGGTGATAATCTCAATGAATTAAGTCTAATTCTATTAGGAGGATTTGACTCAATACGATCTCTTTGAAGTTTAAATTGGCATTTCTTTGCCTTTCGCTGTTGCAATCAACACGCCTCCAATTCTGTTTTGCTGAATCATCATTAGGACCCTTCCTAACCACCATCCTACGGTTCTGATAGCGGTCTGTTCTCTGATTTGGCTGATTGTATCGATTTCCACCCTCGAATCCTTGATTTTGATAATTACGATGAGGAAAATTATTCGCACCCCTGCCTAGTCCTCTTTGATCATTTTGACTATTTCTGACCCAGTATCTCTCCAATTTCTATTATTCCTTCTTTCCTCAGGATTCCTACTCACATCCCAACTTCGTCTAGCAAAATTATTACTCGAACCCTGATTTTCCCTGCAGTTATGACGTTCCTCATACCGGTCTACCAACTCTATCAATTGAGTTTTCGTTGTGGGTTTCGAACTTCTAAATAATCCATTATTTGGGGTTCTAGTCGCATTACTATGTGATCAATCAACTTTATCTCATCATAATTTAATTCCAAGGTTTTATGTAATTTTAACATCTGAAAAATAAAGTCTGACGGGGCTTGACCTCTCCGTTGTTTTGACGAAAAAAACTGAGCTTCTAGCTCCGATTTATTCCGTATTACCGGAAAACTATCTGACAATTTCTTTTTAAGTGTTGCAAATGCAGTCGCTTCTTCATTTACACACTCGAAGCCGATAACATGGAACCAGTCTAACGCTCTCCCAACTAAATGACCTTTTAAATATGCACACGATAGATTCGCCGGTATTTCATAGTAAGCTATATTATCATCAATATTATTTAGAAACTCAGACACATTTTCTTTACCCGAAAAAAATAACTCCGGCAAAACTCTAAATCCTGCACCTGCTCTTAATTCCGGTATTTCGTTTGGGCGCCAGTGTCGTAGTCTCCCACTACCCTTTTGCATATTATCTATGTTAGGATATGTAGTATTCATAATTAAAGACTACTCAAATAATAAATCACTTATTTATTATTTCTTTAAGACAAATCTACAATTAATAATCAACTTTAAGAACAATAAATTATCATGGAGTATTATCAGAATTCAATTATGGACGACGGAATACTAACTGATATCACGAGGGGAAATAACACGTACAATCAAACTACACATTTAAATCTAAGCCACAAAAGTTACAGACCTGAAATCTTCTTCAGAAGGAACCTGGAACGAGTAGAATTTATGACGTGGCTATAATCTAGGATATCTTCAATAACTTCTGATCCGCCTTAAGGAATCTTTTTCAATAATCTTCAAATTTCACTTCATTAAGCTAGACGGTTAAAAACACCTTCTTGGACAACCACGTAGTTTACTTTTTAATCCCAAACACGGAGTTCTACTCTATCAAACCGCTTAGTCATCCTCTCTCAAACCGCTTAGTCATCCTCTTCTCTTCATTTCATTTCTCCCTTTTATATCTCTTTCGAACTCGCTAAACCCGAAACTATCTTATTTACATAAGTCACACTTCCAGCTCTCAGTGGGGATTGGTCAAAATAAATACAATTTAAAAGTTTATAAGAGAAGGTTAGTGAAACGCGTAAGCACCCGTCACAACCGTTTCCTAAAAATTTAATAAAACGATGCAATTATTATCTATAACTAATTGCGTTCCTTGAAAATATATTTTTTACTGATCAATTTGAGATAATTGACTGTCTGCACATTTATGTTATTTTAGGAGAATTTGAAGGTCATTTGTTTGCCTCAATGATACTTCTGTACCTTAAATACATATGAACACACTACGGTGATACAATATTATCAAAATTACATAAACCAAGATTAATGAATAGAACTTTACCAGTAATAGTAATTACCGATAGAACAGTTTACTTGCTGTCGAGTTAAAAAAAACTATTAATATTCTAATTGTGTCAAGTTTAAATGAAATGCGTTGCTAAAAATAGAATGCACAGTTCAGATTTATTTATTGAAATCGTAATTTTCTAAATAACAATGTGCTTTTTATATCTTACTAGCTGGTATACCCGTTCTTCGCACGGGTGATTAGAAAAATAAAACAATAAAAATCGAAGGAAAAAGAATTTTTTTATGTGCTAAATTTAAGTAAACTGCAAATTAAACTTAAAAAAAGTTATTTTTAACAAATCTCTGTTTAACAAAACAAAAAAAAAGTCTAATAGTTGAAAAAAAAAGGATTTTTTAAAAAAAAATTTATAACACCCCCGTGACATCCATGTGGGTTGACTTTTGAAAATCCCCTCCTTATCAGATCTCTGCTCATAAAAGTTATAAGTTTTTTAAATTTCAAGTTTACATGTTTAGTTATTCATAAAAGGGAATTTCTTTTATAAAAAACACCCTGGAGCAAGACACTTCTTCTTGACACTTCTTGAATGCCAATTTTCTCAAACCCTCTCATAGGGGATCTCTAGTACATGAAAGAAACATGCCCGCTAAATTTCAAGTCTATGTTTACTAGTTAAAAAAAAACGGTATTCTCTTTTAACAACCCTTTTACCCCTCACAACTCCCTTGGGGCTAAATGTTCGGTCAAGCCTTTTTTGTAGCGGTCTTTCAGTCCTTGAAAGGAATATACCAGCCAAATTTTAAATATTCAGGTCTAATAGTTAAAAAAAGATGAATATTTATCTATAACGGCACTTACCTCTTTGCAAACCCTTAGGAGTCGATTTCCCCCAAACTAATTTTGTAATGGGCCTGTACTCCATGAAAGGAACATGCCTACCATATTTTAAATCTGTAAGTCTAATATTTCAAAAACGGGAATCTTTATCTTTAACGCAATGCATGTCTTCAATTCAGTTAAATGTACAATTGGAGCACTGAGCACAACATCTTTCAGACAGTCCTACAGCCAGTAGCCACATGAATTTAGATCAGGTGATCTGCAATTATATTCCGTTCAACTTTGACGTCATTCTGATAAGTGATTTTTTTATAACGTTTTAAATCTTTAACTTAAATTATAATCACCTGGTAGATAATGAATCATTTTTAACACGCTTTTATAAGTTTCACTTGTATGTAATGGAATCTTTAAACTCGATTTTTATCCTCTTTAAAAGGTCATATTAACTCGAAATTTTGTACACTTGTCAAGGACCGATGAAAATGCAATAATTTCATAATATTGTTCCATTGTCCTGACAAAAATCATCAGGCATAACGATTTCCATATTTGGCGACTAATTCTTAATACCACTTCCAGATTTGGTGACTTATTCCATATATCATTTCCAGATTTGGCACATAATTCCAGATTTAGCAACTAAAAGATTAAGGCGCAAAACTATAAGTGAACATACTTGTGGTAAATTCTAATAAAACAAAAAAAAAATGCTCCTTATGTGAGAAAAGGGAGGATGGGTGCGTCAGCAATTTCTTACCATAAAAAATAAACAATTGTCTAGTTTTTTGAAAATGGAAATAAAAGAAAGACTCATGCAAGTGAAAAAAATAGTTTATGTTCTAACTGCTAAATAATTTTTAATTTTATGAAACAATACGTTTAGATGTGATGATACGAATTAACATTATAGCATTACGTTTAAAGGGTGATAATACGATTGACACTTAATATTTCTTCTTAACACACTTATATTAGTTTGACCTGTATCTATATAGACGGGATCTTTGAAATATAACGATACGGGACTCATCTGAGGCCCCTTAAATGGAGAGAATAAATACCCTACAGGCCTGTTAATTAATATTCATTGAAGAGCAAGACTAATTCCAGCAGCTACTAATAATTCCGGCTCCAAATATCAAACTCAAGGATAAATTCAACAATGAACATAAATGATAGTTTAAACAACTAAAAAAACACGCTGTTATTTAGATAGAACTAAAAAATGAAACATATATCATAGTTAAAGAATAAAAAACTAAAACACACGTTTTTATAGTAAATTGAACTAAAATGTAAAAAAAAATTCTTAATATAAGAATAAATTGATTAACGGAAAAATTAATGTCATTGTGGTAAAAGCGTGGGGTGCTTTGTACTACATTTTTACATTAACTGTGCATTTCGGAAAAGAACTAGTAAGAAATTACAACAATTGATATCGAGCACCTCACGCTTTTACAACAATGACATTAATTTCCTCGTTAATTATTTTATTCTTATAAGAATTATTTTTCTACTTCTTAGTTCGATTCACTATGAAAGCGCGTTTTTTAGTTTTTTTTAAAACCATAATTTATTCCTAAAACTGAACTTGTAAATGGGAGCGAAACCTTGTTTAAAAAAAGTTGTATAATATGAGTAAAAAAAATTCCTCTTGGAAAAAATTATATGTGTTGACGGTATATCATTAAGCAAATCAAGAAATTTGTGTAATTTTAAGCTGTTTATTTATTGAGATGCGCCTTTTAGAAATTGAGCATAGAATCATGACTGACAGTGTTGTGTTGATATCTGTTTCTATGGCTACAAAAGAAACCGATTGATCTTAACAGAATTATAGATTCTTTCTTTCTACTTAATGATAATAAATAGAGTGTCATTTGTTTTCAATAATTTATTTCCCAACCGCTCCAGATAATTTAGAGAAATAAAAATATTATGCCGTGTATATATATATAATGATTAAACGTCACACAAAACATGTTCAACTTCTACATATGTCAACAATATTTTGCGTATTAAATATACGGACTAAATTATATATAGGGCAATTACTTCATAATCAAAATAGAGGATCCTTGTAATTATAAATAATGTTTTCCTTAAATGTTTTACTGAGAATGTGAATTCAGTGAGCAAAATGAAATAAAATTGTGATTTTTTTTAAAGGGAAAATGAACTGATATTATTTCAAAAACTTTCATTACGTCAATATATTTGCACAGATGAACGTGGTCACTTTCCAAAATTTTTTATACAATTTGCAAAGAACTGAAGTGAACTACATATTTATTTTAGTACTTCAATTATCACTTATCGTTAAGACTTTGAATATGATGATTTAAGATATAGGATATTTTTTAAACTATAAAGAATTATTTCGAACATACAGAGTTTTTCCATTTTCTTGGTAAGTTTTCTTGAATTATTCCATGTATTTCTCACGTTCTATTTTTACAAAAGAACTACATTTTGAATTCTACTTTAAACCTTTTGTAATAAGAAGTGAAAATGAAAAAAATTGGTAAATATTTTTTGAACAAGTGCATTATTTCCCCCAAAATCTGAGTGAAAATATATTAAAAGAAATCGAAATAAATTGGAGTTCCTTATAGAACATATGAAATATGAAAGTTGAATAATAAAACCGTTTAAATGCAGTTAACATATATCGAGAATATTGTATTTACATATAATGGCTTCGATTAAAAGCTTTTTTTGTGATATACGGCAAATGTTGTTTATAATCACTTGCTCAAAGATTTAATAAATGCCGTTTTACATTAAAGAATGATTATAAAACAGCTTGTTATTCGTTGGAATATTTGCTGCTAAAAATATTTGTGTCTATTAGTTTAAATTAGTTACTTTGACAGCTTTCATGTAATTGGAAATAACATCTTTATTTTGATAAATGCATTGGTGAAAATAAATTAATAATCTTAAGAATAATGCTGTGATCAAATGTTTACACATATTTTTTAGTATTCTACTGAAATATGTAAAGCTGAATATAATTTTCAACATAAATAAAATAAACGATTGCATTTTATTTTTAAAAAAATGAAGAAAATTTTTTTCTCTCCTTATGTTTATGGATCAAATCATTTGTTTGCGTTTGATAAACGGCAGTCTATTCCCCAAATATTCTTCCAAGTATTTCTTCAATTATTTACTATTCCGAGAGATTACTTGGGAAAATATTTAATGAAACATGCGAATATTTAATGCTTTTATTTAAACAAGTAAAATTCTTCCTAAATTCCTATAACTGCTCAATAAAATTTGGGAGCAAAATATATCTTATTCGTTTTAAGTTTTTGGCTAAAAAAACAAGATGTCTTGCTTAACTCATTTTTCTTGAATAAATAGCTTAAATATTATTTATACTCGAAAAAGAAACAAATACAGATGAAAAGAAAATAATTATTGAAAAGGAATACCGTAAATTAGAGCTTAAGCATACTAAATTGCATCGCGCGATATAATCGAAGATCTCGAGAAAAGTTCTGTAATTAAATTTATCTTTGCAGAATAAGCCAAAATTTCAGATTCCATATCCGTTTATAATATATAAGCTAAAAAGATATAAAAAATCACTTCAATTTCTTATTTAAAGAAAATTCACAGCTTTAAATCGAACTGTAATTTTTCTTCGAATTCTTTATTTAGAATGGAATTTTTCAGACTGGCACATAAATTTTATTTTAAAAAAAAAGAAATCATTTTCTAATTTTCTAACATTTTTTTAAAAGCCAGCAGTACAAATATATGCAAGTGAAAGAAAAAATGTCCTTTATTTTATCTTGCTAAAATCGTCAAAAAAAATGTCAGTTTAAAGAGGAGTCCATTAGTCACAAGATACGAAGCACTTAGGTTTGAGATATTCAGCTCCAGTATTATGATACTTTTCCAACCAAGAAAACAGAACATTAACATACTTCTGAATGTCGAAATGCATTCAAGAACACCTGTCTCGAGAAAATAAAACACGGAAAAATTCTTATTTTATGCAACGATTTCTAGAAGATTTTTCTGAGGCAAAAAGGTACTCCAACTGAAATACTGAAATTCACCCCTTATTCAACCTTAGAAGGCACAAACCTAATTTATTGTTTTAGAATTTCAAAGCACGTTCTTGTGACTTTCCTTTACGAGACTTGAAACTTTCATTGTCCAAGAGTAGCATTGCTCTTTCACTCAAAAGTGCTTTGTAACAAGAAGAAATACAATTGTATGTTTGGCTGCTTACGTTTCAAAAGTCTTTTTAAGCTCATTTAAGACTAAGTAAGAGAATCTTGAAGGATTTTTTAACACATGTCGTTCTATAATTTTGATAGTCAATTGACATTCTTAAGAAAATATATTCCATAAATCAGTGACTTTTTAATGTTTTTTTATATTTTGGAATAATTTTTTTTTCCTTTTGTTGTGCTTAACTTATAACAGTTTTATACAGGTGGTTATCAAAGTAATGGAAACACCTGTGAATAACAGTGACATCTTTTAATGCGCTGCGTAAGCCTTCAAATATAATAATAATTACCAATTTATTTTATAAATAGAAATGTTTACATTCTGGTAGTTGTGGTAGTTTTATTAAAGTTCGCTAAATCTTGAGTATTTTTTCAAAAGCAAAAAATGTCGGACCACCCAGGTTTTCAAAGAGGCCAAACTGTAGGATGCCAACTTTTAGGCCATTCTAGAGGTACGGTGTCTAAAGTCATGACAATTCACACAGAGTGGCCAGACAAGCTCAGCAAAGCAAAATAGTGGACGGAAAAAGAAGCTCAGTTGAGAAAAGAGACCAATGGGTATTGAGTGGATTGTATTGTCTAAAAAGCAAACAACTGCATTAAAAGTGACTGCAGAGCTCATTCAGCATATGGATTCTCCAGTGCCATGAATTACAGTTAGAAGGCATGTTTAGAAACAGAACATTTATAGCAGAGCATCAATTTCCAAGACACCTGTTACACATGTTATTCCCAAACGTTTTCTACAGTGATGTCGCACTCACAAAACCTGGTCGATTGATAAGTGAAAAAAAGTAATATGGTCTGACAAATCGTCTTTCTCACTTTGTCCTACAATAAGACGGGTGCACGTTTAGAGGACACCTACACGAGTGTATGATCGTGATTGCCTTATTCCAGCTTTCAAGCATGAAGGTGGATCTGCCAGGAGATGGACAACCATGTCATGGTTTTCTACTGGATCAATCGCAACCCTGAAAGAAATTATCCCTGAGGAGAAATATAGAGAAATTTTAACTGAACATGTCCATCCTATGTTGCAAACTTTATTTCCTACAAAAGATGGAATTTCCAGAATGCACCTATCCATGCAGTGGAACTAGTCCAAACATCAGTTCATGAAAACGAGAATTAAGTTAAACACCGAACGTGGCCCACACAGTCAATATTACTGACCCGTTTTTGTCTATTTTAGAGCGTTCAATACGGAATTGATATCCTTCACCTTTTCTCGATAAAGAATGTTATAATTTTCTCCAAACACTATACAGCACGTGTATGAATCGATTCCTCAGCAAATTCAAACTGTATTACATGCCCAAAAGCGGTTCTACATCATACTAATAAAAATTTCTTTATAAATCTGTGTGGGGTATTTCTATTAATTTGATATCCATCTGTGTCTAGAGGTGCCATAAGCTCTGGTGAAAATTTGTGATCCTCTGCTTTGGCTTAAACACAAAAGGCGATTTTAAATTTCATCGCTAGGTATCCCATGTAGTATTTCTCACATAACTAGTGTCATTCCCGCATGTTGTACTTTACTAGTCAGAGCTTTAACACTTGTAAGAAAAGAGTGCAGCAGATTTTCTCTGCATCAAAAGAAGGTTCAGTCGTTGATTTTAAGGTTCTTAAATATATTTAAAAATAAAAAGGTTATTCGTTTATAGAACCAATAAAATATTTTCTTAGACCCGGGGTGGGCGGACTTGTCCAGGTTACGCGCTACTTCTAATGTTTTTAAGGTGTTGCGCTTCACTCAGTGGCATATGTGTGGCCATTCAGTATTAAAAAGTTGTATGTTTTCTTTTCGATATTTAACTCTCTTTTAAAATATGACCGATTACAACTAGACTGTAGAGTGTGGACGTATTCAATAATGCGATCAGTGAGCATAAGTGATCCGATGAATTTGAATCCAACGCATGTACTTAATTTGTCCGCTGCCGAGTCCCACGCCCTAGCCAATCCCGTGCAATCGCGGGAAGAGCTGGTTATCAGCATTTATTCTCCCTTTCAGTCGGCATGTGGAGAAAAAGTCGTTTCTATGGTTGGCATTAAAATTTGATTGCTTTTCCCCCTACAGCGGCAGTGAAAATGTTAAGCGTAATCGCGCGCTTCCAGTGAAGATATATGCGTCGTCTACACATTTATCAAACCATTTGCTTAAACACAACACAGTCGCATCGATTGTGAAAAGCCGATTCTCTAGTCTAGCTGGTGTCGGTGCTCCATAAATATGTTTCTTTTGGTATGCGCGTCTTGGGTCTTAGTAAAAGTGGTCATCCGAAAATGTCTTAGTGGTCTACTAGTCGATCGTGATTGACTTAATGCCCATCCCTGTCTTAGACCAACAGCACTGCAGACAGTAGTAGATGCAGTCGACCTGGTTCGGTGAGAACATCAACTCTCGTCTAAGCAGTCAGGAATAGAATTCGTCAACATCCTTATCAAAAGAAAACTGTTCTTTCTAAACAGATGTACGTGTCCAAAAAATGTGTCACACAGAAAAAGACATAGAAAAAGAATACCTCTGACCAAGTACTTGCGAAGAATATGCAGGTTTTTTTCATGCAAAGGAATTATAGAGTAGATTATCCAT
Source organism: Trichonephila clavata (assembly GCA_019973975.1). NCBI lineage: Eukaryota > Metazoa > Arthropoda > Arachnida > Araneae > Nephilidae > Trichonephila > Trichonephila clavata. The sequence continues at coordinate 40,643 of BMAO01011160.1, read as the reverse complement.
GTTCTCTATGACTTTTTTGTATTACTAAAAATGTAATTTAAACCAATAATAATAATTATTATCAGTAATTAAATTTTTATAAAATAAAATGAGAAATAATTTGCTGAATTCATTAAAAAAATTATATCAATTGAAAAATAATTTCCCCATGGCTTTTAATGCTTACAATTTATCCCTCTTTAAAGTTTATTCATTTTTTGTAAGCTATTTTGAGCTATTTGCACAATATAAAAATTGAAAAAAATTTAATAATTCAGATATTATACCTCATTACGATTGAAGAAAAGCTGAAACTGAACTAAAAAATATTACTTTGAGCTTTTTAGTAATCATTTGAAACCGTAACTAGGAAATTGAAATATTAACAATATCAAAAATACAACAGAAAAGTTATCAATATGTGTATAATTCTCTTTTTGCATTAATGCATTTGCGAGGTTTTTATTCCTGGAAAACTATTGCTCAGCTACTGAAAACCTAGCATTTTAATTAGGCTAATTAAAATAATCTGAGTCCGTACAATCACTGCAGAATTTCTCAAAAAATTTCAGAGCATCAAGTGAAGCAGAGTATGAAAAATAATTGTGCAGCTTACTTATAAAAGTCATTCGATATTTGACGATAAACTAATAAGTAATATAACAAATGTACTACACCTAAAAAATTAATTTTTTCATAATTTAATTTAATGTTTTATATATATTTAAATTTTTGTTTATGATATTTTTTATTAAATTAATTTATATATGCAATGATTAAGTAGTTTTAAAATAATTCCTTTAAAAGGCGTATATGCATAAAGTATATAAATAAAATCAATGCCTTTTATTCTTTCATTTGGCTTCATTTAATTTTATTTTATAATAAAAAACTCAAGAAAAAATGTAATTACATTACCTTTTAATTAAATATTTTTAGTTCTTCCCGGAATTAATTTTAAATAAACCAAAACGCATAGGAATATAGTTAAGCATAAAATAAAAGTTAATCACATCAAAAGAACTGTGTATTTTTGTTGTCTGAAAAAAAGTTTTGGAGTAATGAACATTGATTAAAGATCAATCCAGTACAGCGATCTTTTCTAGATGTACTATAGCAACTTTAATTTTCAAAAAGAGTAGAAAATAATCTTTGGTAATATTAGCATATAAATAAGGTTAATAAATAATAAAAAAGTTATATACATAATTTTCTACCAAAAAAAAACTCTTAGAGTCCATAATTATAAAAAATGATTTTGAAAAAATTAAATCATACGCAGATAAGAAACCCACTCAAACATGAGCCTTTGTTGAAATTTTAATTTCGAAAGCAAATCGTACAAGAAGAATAAATAATTCATAAACGCTGAGGTAAACGTTAATCTACTAACAACTGTAGTTCAGCAATGATTGTTTTACCTTTCTATAGAGTGATTTAAAATTAATATGCACAATATCAAAAGATATGTATTTATATATATGTCGTGTTTTCCGAGTCAACACCAAGGCTTTTTGTAAACGCTGTTTTATTCAACTAAAATATTTCGGCATCTGCTTGCTAAGAGAGAAACGGACACGCGTTTTTTATAAGAGTGTGGACCTCTTAGGCAGATGTTCTCAAGTACACTTCTTATTGAAGAGGTATATTTGAAAGTTAAGCATAACATACGAGATAATAAAAATTAATGGTCGATATAAAAGTTCTGTTTAGGCCATGTGTTCTTCAATAGGAAGAAGTGAGTAATCAATTTAATACTTGAAGATGTAACGGAAAATAAAAGTTAAAAGTGGTCTAGGGATTTAATTTTAGATCTAATTTAATTATCCTTACATATATATAAATATAAGTATAGTATATATAAAGAATATGCATGTTTGGAAATCAATGCATTCTACTTTTTATTAAATAATCACTTTTTTAAATATTTGTCACATGGAATAACAGACTTCAAATGACTTTAAATGGAACTGAGGCCCTTGATCTCACATAACACAGAAATACGAGAGAGATTTACAAATTCGTTACCTGAATGGTGTTCAAATTTTTGAAGTTAGATATTATAGACTCCTGCGTGTGGTAAATAATGATAATAAACTATTCAGTTATATCCATTTGAATGTTTATCCATAAAAAAGGATAATACTCTTTTGTTAAGTGTGTTTTAAGCTTTCGAAGTCTTAATCTGTAAAATATGATACTCAGAATGAATTGAAAGTTTATTAAGGTATCCAACTACCTTAAAATTGTGAATTTTGCCAAATATTGACAAATGTTTTTATGACTTTATTTTATAGACCATATTATTAGTTTTATAAAAACACCAAGTTTATTATTTTCTGTTCACTAGAACAAAAACTACAAGTGTTTTTGTAAAAGAAGATGCCACTACTTTAAGCAAGATGTCATACTTCAAAATGCGTTTTACTTGAAATGTGTGTGTTTTTTTTAAATACTCATACGGGACAGCGATTGCTCAAAAAGTTTTGAAAATAATTAACTGAAATTTTTTTGTGTATGTTCGGTATAATATTAAAAGTGGTTTTTCCTTTAGATTTATCAATCACTGTTTTATTACAAAATTTACAGTCCATTATCTTAATATAATCACTGTTACTTTTTAAGTAACTTCATATAATAATTAAGATAAATGTTCTAGTTTTTGTAAAAATTAAAATCTCTCTTATTCTAAAGATCATTTTAAAACTGAATAATTTAACAGCACATCAGAATTGAAAAATTGAAAATTTGCTCAGAAACGGTACAGATTGGGTACCGCTTATGTAATTTTTGTAAACTTTAAGCAATTTTTTCCATTTTTAGTGATAATAATTTCTTTTTCTCTTCTTAATTTTAGCACATTTTTCTTAAAAAGTACTAAAAAAATCTAAAAACCACAAAAAATCTCCATATTTCCACTTTAAAAAAAGCAGTCACAAGTACTCGGATACCTTAACAAATTTTTATTTTTAATTTATTTTAATAACATAATACTACCCAACAAAGTTGTGAAAACTGTTATTTACTCAAATTATTTGTATTTCATTTATTTAACATTTTAAATTGAGTCTAAGAACTTTAACATAAAATAATAAAAGTTTTCAAAATATAATAAGACTGGTTTTTGTTTTAAATACATCTAATTTGAATCCCTTAGATGGGTTTTTTAAAAATATTGAATAATAACTTATTTAAGTTTTAAATATATAGACGAAGCGAAAGAGATCCCACTTTTGTAATTTCAAATTGCATTTGACTTGATTTGCTAGGCTTCGATTTCCTATCTTTCTTATAATTTCTTTTATTAGACTTTTTGTTACTTTGGGAAACAATATGCTCAGTAGTTTTTATTTCCTTTAATTAATTATTTTTCTTTCCTAGTATATATATTTGTATCTATCATTAATCATAGAGCATTAACGTTATTATAACTCAACGCGTTTCTATTAGAATGCTCAGCCTTGGATTAAAATGCGGATATAAAAATGGCTTAAGGCAGTGCTTCTCAAACTTTCGATAATTGTGACCCAGATTTCAGTCATAATTTTCATAGTCCCCCTCCATACAATAGCAATGTATTGAATCCAATAATAATGTACTTTGAAGCTAATGCTACTATACGACTTTAATTATAAACCGTATCATTTATCAAGGTAAGTATTAAATTTTGTATATGACAAGCCCATGTCAGTCACTAGTAATTACTGAACTTGTTTTTAATTTAGTATTGATGAACTAATTATCAAATTTTGCAATGATGCACATTTATAAGTATATTATAACAGTGTGAATGTGTATTTTTAATTATGTTCTTTTTATTATGTGTATTTTATATTATTATGTGTATTTTTTTGCTCCCTTTCAGTAAATTGATAATGATTTTAAATATTTTATTTTCCACACACTCACCCCCTACATGTTTATCACGTCCCCTAGGAGTGCACGCCACACAGTTTAAGAAACGCTGGTTTAAGACAAACACACTTTCCCTCTTTTTGCTAAGTAATATATCTTGCTAAGTACATTATAAATCTTTATAATCTAAGCGAAGGGTTATATATGTGTGCGAAAATACACACATGCAATTGAAATTCACTCTATTATATAATAAAGGAAGTGAAAGGCGAAACATAGAAATCGTTATGCGTGAAAATACAAATATAGTAACAATCTAAAAGATTACTGGTGTTCTGTTTAACTCCATGTCTAGCTAATCTAGACCAAATCCATGATATCGTTCACTTTCAGAAATTCAAAATCCAACAGTGAGTGCTCATATACATCCTGCAATGTTGGACCCAAGTAAGCAAGAATGTGTTCTGAGAGGTCTGGAAGTTAGGACACCTAGCACAGGTCGGGGAAATTTTATTTTTAATGTGGCAGGTCAATGTTCTAAGGCGTCAACTGCAAAAAAATTGTAATGGCAGTTTATTCTTGCCTGCTGCCCGAAGAGGCTGAGAGCCACCGAGACGTTTACCCTGACATCATCGATAAACAGGCGGAAAATTGGGTTACATAAGTGGAATACTGCTCTCCTCTCCATAAGAGGAATACAACTCTGCATAAATGAAAATGGCCAGAGAATCAGATGGTTGAGCTGCGCTACGCTTTGCAAGGACATCAGCGATCTCGTTACCTTCCCTGTTAACATGTGTATACCCTCCATTGTAAGTGTGTCTCGAGAGAAAGAAAAAGATGTTTCAGATTGTCCAAAATTTTTTACTCCTGTATCATATCCCACCCTATGCCAATTAGAAAGATTCTGGAAGGCACTTCCTGTCAAGTAACATCTAGATGTTACCTGAACTAGGAAATGGAAGAGCCTTGTGTTCAGGCCTGGATCAATAGCAATCAGTTTGCTCGAAATACAGAGCAACCATCAGAATTTACAAAATATAAATATAAATGCCACTGCAGTGCAAGACATTTCATTCCTGGTGCCATCCGTATAAACAAAAGAACAGCGTCATCTGGAATATAATTAATTAATTCAAGAGCAAGTTGTCTTAGGTATTCAAGAGTATCTGACGTCTTATTAATAAGAGTTGTGAGATTTGGAGGAAAATTCACTCCAGGAAGACCCTCGGATGGTTCATAGCAAGATTTTAAGTGATGTTGGCTTAACAGAGCTGAGAATCAAATTATCCCCTATCATCTGGCTATAAAGCTATTTTTCTTCAGTCTCTAATTTTAACTCCAACACTTGAGGAATGTTGATGTTCGATTACCAGAGCTATAACTAAAAAAATTTTTAATAATGTTTCATAAGATTTGAATTTCTTCTAATGCTGAGTAACCGCAGATCAGCCTCAAAAATGTCACTATTATGAGAGCATCTGTTTTTTAGAGGGAAAAGACCAGTTATAAAGAATTTAACAGATGCAGGGCAGAAAAGGCAGTATTACATTTTATAGAGATTGAATAAATATTTTGTCATCTTCCATAAATAAGCGCAGTTAATGATTATTTTATAAAACTAAACAATACCCTTAAAAATCTCCAATTCAAGGTCACCTCAATAATTCAAATTCCCTTTCTCTCCCATCTACTAAACGGTGACATTAATTCACGAAAATGCAAATATAGTTTTAGCGTGGAAAACTACTACTCCCCAGATTCAAGTGTTCTTAAATCAGTCTACTGCTAAAAAAGTTTTCCAGCACTGAATACACTAGACCAATTTGTTAATTGAGTAAACCCTTTTAGTTCTAGTGTACTTTATTTAATTATGATGAATATTTGAAAGCACGTGCGCGACCTTCAAAGTTAAAAAACACCATCACGTGACCTATACAGCGTCGACGTGAAATTTGGAGCTAAGAACGGCTCGCCTAACTTGATATTTTCGACTCAATGGCCTACGTGATATGAAACTTATTTTGATTTTGAATTTATCGACCCGGAATTTTGGGTTCTCTTGTGTTCACGTAAAAGGCTGTAACCTTACAACTTTTAAATTTTTCAATGCTTTTTTTGTGTTGCTTTTATTTTTATCTTCAAAATTAGTTTTTTTTTCAATTATAAAATGGATTTTTTAGATGATTCATGTTTCTTTTATTCCTCCAGCTGTTTAAAATTATGTAGCTCTGTAATATTACATTATTTTTTGGCAACTTGCTTTTTTTTGTTTAAAATACATTTTACAGAAGTAAGCCTCCTTATTTTATCAACATTCTTGTAATTTTAATAAATATGAATTAGTTCCTGACAGTTTTAAAAAATGAATTTGAAACCACTGAAGACTTTCATAAAGGTCCAAACAAGAAACTAGAAACGCTAAAATTCTCCCTTAATCTAAAAAATCTGAAGCAAATAAAGGGTGTAATTTATTCCATTGAATATGTACTAGAAAGCGATAGTTTTATAAGAAAATGATATTTTATTTTGCTGTTCGATTGTTGTTTCTTTACTTTGCTGTTTTCATATTTTGTATTAAAAATCAACGAAAAATAGTTTAATCAAAATAATTGTCAAAATAACACCGGTTTTTCCTGAACCAATATTGTATATATGTTAATCTAATAGTATCAGAGATTTTAAATTAGATCAGTAAAAGTGAATTTGGATTAACAAATGTAGATCAATATTTGAAAAATACTTTGCACCCATCGCTAAGAAATAACGATCAACAGCCGTCAGGAAACTAAAGAAAACGTACACAAAGCATTAATCTAGCAATTTATGCAACAGATTAAAGATTTGGAATTGCAGTAGCATTAATTTTTAAAAATACGTCATACAGTAGAACTTTTAATTAAATTGATAGCTTTGTCAGATTAATTTAAATCATAACTAATGGGTTCCTTGAGTTTTCAAAGATCAAGTGAGGCAAATTAAAATTGCACAAAAGTAATAGTTAATTCCCCATTAACCATAAAAAAAGAACTCACCTACTATGGAGAAATATAAAGCATACATTATAGTTTCCTCCGTACTTTTTGAAAGTTTCACAAATTCTCTTTTCCAAATACCATACCTAATTTTCCATTATACTTAGAGTATCTCTACCAATAAAAAGAAAATTTGATCAATTATTGAAATTGCATGTTACGTGTTATGAATTTCCGTTTAAATTTAAACTTTTGTCTTTTAGTTGTAGGACATGAGTGCACTGAAATTTTATTTTAAAACTGGCTAATATGGGGAAAAACATGTGCTACGATTATTATTGGTGTATGATCAATGATGATCAGGATATTCAAGTTCTCCTTGGAATTAAAAAGTACTCCAAAACCTTTCGTATGTTTAAAGAATTTTTACTTAAATTTTATGTCGAAATATTAGAAAAGAATTTTAAAAAAAACATAAGTGAGCTGTTCTTCAAAACAAAATTTCTTTTCAAACTATTAGATGAATTTAATATTATCATGGGAAAAGTTATTTTCCTTTCAGCAATATTTAAAATTTTCAATCATTATTACTTGCTTATAGACTTTCTCATATTTTTATTTTTCATTCTTTTGAAACTGAAAACCTTTTTTTCCCAAGAATTTATTAATAAATTTTTAATAATATACGTAATACCTTTTTTTGCCAAAGTTTTATGATGGTAAATAAAATTTCTTTCAGAAATACTCAAATGTTGAATCAGTTAACATATATTTATAGTTAGAGGAGAGATAATGGCAACATTTAAATAAATTTCTGTAATAAGAAAAACACATTAAATACCAGGAAAATATTCCATTTTGAAGACAGCTTAAAATTTTTGTAAATTACTATAATTCAGTAGAAAGCAAGATTCTTGTAAAATTTTAGAACATCTTACCTCCCCCCCCCCTAAAAGTACTGTATACGTTAATGTCTATAACATTTAATTAAAAATTTTTTGAACAAAATTTATAGTTTCATACATTTTTGAATTTTTATTTTTATAAATGTTTAATATGTTTTCCTTTAATATTGCACTTATTGATAAATGAGTACCTAAATGATATTTTTTTATATAAATTTAAAATTTCGTGAAACACAGACCTGATTTTTAAAAGTGTTTTCTTAAATTTTAAATTTTGAAATTTATTTCTTACTCATCAGCTTGACTGATTATTATATTATAAGTAGCTACGATCTGAGGTCGCTTGTGATAGACCTCCTAATTTTGAATTGTGATTAAGGGATGAGTACTACACCTGGACTGGTACTCTGCTCTCTAAAAACTCCACCTGTAAAAATTAATTCTAAATTTGCGATTTATTTTAAAGGCAAATGCTAAAATATACCTACGATTTTAAAATTTTTATTTTAAATAATTTGATACATGTTATGATTATTTAGAAGTTTATCAACTTAATATAGAATTTGGATACCTCGATCTTATTAAAATAGTATCAATAAACAGAATTTAAATATTTATAAAAATTACTCAAACAAGTCGGTGATATACAGGGGCGTATCTGCCACCGTATCAGTGATACAGGACCCCGACAGGTTTAACTACAGTCCCAATAACAGGACTCCCATATTTAAAAAGGAGCCCCAAAGGAATTTTGATACAGGGATAGTTATCCAGTGATAGATAGCTCCCTCAGAGATAGTTACGCCAGTGATGATATAGTTCATTTGTATATAATATTACATCAATAAATAAACATCGGTGTGATATTAAATAAATACACTTCTACATATACACCAGTCTAAATATACACCACTCATTCCGTAAAAGTATTTATATTCAGAATTTTAGATTGTTTGTTGACGTGTGAGTTCCAACAAGAGGAACCCATTAACCAAATAACATACAATTTTGGAACTATTATTTCCTTTTCGTATGACAAAGCACTTGTTTTTACATATTGTTATGGAAATTTCAGACTCTATTTGCTTTTCTGCCAAAACTGTGTTTAGCCTGAAAGATTTTTTGTGGGTCAAGAGAGATTACTCTATCAATAATAGTAAAAAATATATTAATGACCTTGGAGAGAGAGAGAGAGAGATAAAAATAGATACATCTATAACTGTATAAAAGATTCTAGAGGGATTATTTATCCAGAATACTCCTTAAGATTCCTTTAGAACAGCGCTTCTCAAACTGTGGGGCTCACCCCTCTAGAGGGCCGTAATAACTCTAAAAAGGGGCACGAGCATATTGAAAATTTGAAAGCAAAAGATTATTTTAAAAAAATATTAAATTACTGAAAGTAAAAAGAATATCATTCTGAGATAACAAAAAATAAAATGCACATTTACGCTGATATAGTACACTTAAAAATGCATCAGTACTGCACACTGTATTTTATAACTAATTTAACAATATTAGTGGCCGCGGTGGCCGAGTGGTCTAGGCATCGGATCATGGCTAGCGTGTCATAAGTTCGATCCTAGTACCCTAAAGATCGCCGTGTAGAGGGGTGATGCACGTTAAATCTGTCGAGTGCTCAAACGTCCTCCCGTTGGTGTGGTGTGGTAGTTAGGAGAGGGGGTGCCAGCTCAGGTGTCGTCCGCGTCACTTGACCATGGTTCAAAATGACGCGGACCGTCGCCAAAAGCCCTCGTGTTGCTAATCAGTGCGACGTTAATATACTCTCTCTCACTCAACAATATTAAGTAAAGAGCGAGTTTAATAGTCACCAGTGACTCCATGGGCTTGTCATATATAAAATTATGTACAAGATTTATCATTTGATAATTTGTAGGGGTTATAATTAATCCCTTAACTACCGATTAAAAGTTATGCGACTCGCTCCCCAATGCCACCGTTTTCCACGTAGGCGCGGGTATGTGATGTATTGGTGGTGGTGGGGAGGCGAAAGATAGGAATAAATAAAAAAAATCCTCTAAAATAAGTAAATCCTTCGAAAACACTGTCTAGGTCTTTTTATTGCATTCCAAGGTCTTCAGAATAATTTTATAAATATTCGTGCACAGAAAAGATCGTAATCCGGAAAGACATATATATATATAATATATATATTATATATATACGCCGGTGGCACTTACGAGGTTAAAGTCGTATTGTAGCTTTAGCATCAAAGTATAGTATTATTGAATTCAATGCATTGTTATTGTAAGGATGGAAATTGTGGTTGAATTTTGGGTCATAAATATGGAAAGTTTGAGAAGTACTGCTTTAGAACAAAAAAAAAAGGACCTTTGATGCGTTAATCGTTACTAACCTCATTCCTGTGATTCAAAATTATGCGTGAATCGAAAACAGAAAAAGAGATCGAGGAAATTAAAACTAATAAAAATAACTTTTATATAGGATCCCGAAGACTTATAGTGCCACAGATATCAAAAATATACGTCCAGTCTGCCAAAGTCTTAACTTTAACCATTACAACACAAACAGACGAGAAGATTGCATAAAAATATGCCCACCATTATAAAAATATGTCCAAATAGCTTCAACCATTGTGTGTGTGTGTGGTTTCTATTCCCTCCCCCATCCGATAACAAATATACCTTCCTCAATTTTTGCTGTTTCCATATCGTCTTTTTAACTCAAGCACCCCTCTTCCATAGCAGCTACAACGTTATCTGAGTCTCGGAAATCTATTCGAATATCTCTAATGCCTCTATTTCTGCATCCAATGGTATACTTACCTGTATTGCATCGTCTTTATCAAATGAAGCATGATTTTTTCCTTCCACACGTTGTGAAATTTCTGCATCCGATATAGTCTATGCTTCTCATTTACTTCATCCTCAGAAAATCAAAAAAGCCTTTTTCCAAATTTACAACTCTAATAACAGAAACACTGTCGCCTTTTCGTGCAGTTAATATTTCCAGTTCCAAATGCGAAAAACCAGTTTATCTTTATCTGTTACAACTCAGACTTTGAAACAAAATTCCAAAAATAGATATAAAAAAAAAGTGCGCGAATTCGGGAAAATTCCATAATACAGTAACAAATAAACTTAAGGTAGAAGTAAAAATGACAGCCCACAAACCGAGAAAAGTGTCTACATGCAGGATACATCAATTTTGGGAATAATTGTTTACGATATAGATGAATACTCCTTATCGGAAGCATCTTGTACATGTGTAGAATATTCACATCTTTATCCCCTTCGAAGTAGAAACAGTAATTGTTTTTCTTCTGCTTTCATGTAACAAAATATACTGCTTTTAAAACTTATTGCAAACAACTTTTAACATTGATTTATAATAAAATGCTGCTTTTTTGCTATTACCATGTCACTAATTTTTACCTTGTAATGTTTATAGCTTTTAGTTATGATTTGTATCTCTATAAATGCGATTTTTATGTTTTGTATTTTTTTAAAGCGATTGCTTGGATCAGTATAGCTAGATATGGCTCATGCGCCATAAAAATCCAACACTTTCTTCTCATTTTCCATGGATTTATTTCCAGCTTATGAAAGGACAACGCAGAGAAGTAACTTGGGAGTCAAACATTTGACCGCGATTGTATTTTTCATTTTTATTATGGAAATTATTACTATTGCATTCGATATTTGTGTTATTTCAAAATTTGAGCTTTTGAGAATATAAAAAAGAGTATGTTAATTATTTCCTATTAGAAAAAAAATCTACTGTACTGACTAAAAAGTTCCAGAATAAATAACGATTTATTCCAAAAGGACACTCATGTCATTTACGTGGATTTTTCCAACATTCTAAAGACACCCAACAACGTAACAAAAATCAACACAAAAGAAAACATTCAAGAAATTTGAGAACATTTGTAAAATATTGTTCGAATGTCAAGTGTATTCACGAAAATAAGAATGTATTTAAAAAAATTGAATGTGCTTCTCTCAGATGTGAACAACTCGAATGGAAAACAAATTGTGACTTGATCAGTTCAAAAAAGTAAATAAATGAGGAGTTGAAAAAAAATACCTGATTCCATTTACAAAACCCGAATTGAAGCAAAATAATATTATTCCTATTTTCTGCTTTATTTCTGAGTTTTCTTTTGGAATCAATCAATAAACAATGTTGAAGAAATAATTAAAGATGTCGTTCCTTTTATTGGTCACATGGGGCAGAATACAACGAGGGCAGAATATTTTCAATTTTTGATTCAATATATTTTTGTTGCGAAGCTATTGTAACCTTTGAGGTTGTTAGAAAAAATATTGGTTTTACAAAAATAGATAACTGGACATAAAAGAACACAAAATCGATATTAACTCATTGGCCTTCTGTTTAAAACGTAAAATATAATTATTTCTCGAAGAAATCATCGTTATAAATATGGATTTAATATTGTATTAGAAAACCTTCCGTTATAAACAGCGTAATACTTAGACATACTTTTGCATTGGTCTTAAATATTTTGTTTAATTATGTAACAAAATAATTTTTAAAGATAATGTATATAATATATTTACTGGCTTCTAATTTAATACTAAAGTTATAATTAATTTTTTAATCACACACACATATGGAGAGTTTAAATGTAATTTTTAAGTTTTTAGAAAATGAAATGGGTTGATTTTATTCTAATCCCCTGAATTTAATGGACTTATAATCGTGTTTTAATGCATTGTAAAGCTTCAAAATGTGAAAGTTTTTCTAAAAATAAAATAGATATTAGCATTTTTTCACATAACAGTACACAAATAACATATCAACATTTGTATAAAAATTAATTCAAGCAGCAATGTAAAACATCATCTCAAAACTATGAATGATAACAGAAATTTTAAATGGAGCTCTCTGACCGCTATGCTTCTTAGACGGCTTCAAGCAAAAACCACATAAACTTATTTCATTTTGTTTATGATATTTATCGTTTGTAACTATAAAAAAAACTTTTTGCAACAGTTGGGAGAATTGATTGATGTTGCAGGTAAATGTGAAGAATGATAATATATAGTGTGTTTATCCAAACTGTTATCTCTATTTGAAAGCATATCGTTATGCAGGTTTATGCATCTTTACTATAACTGTCCCCACATTTCAAAAATTAAAAAGAAATCTATTTATCAAACTATAATATTTAATTTTTTTCTCATTTTATGTAATAAATTGCTTTAAAATTTTGTCGAGTTTTTTAACCAATAAAAAAACTGAATGGTAAAGTTTCACTTTGGAACATTTAAACAATATCTCTTATAAATTTGTTGTAATAGTTTTCGATTTTTCACAGCATAAAGTAAATTGTAAGGATATTAAAAACTCATAAAATGTTATCTATAATTGGTACATTGGAATTTCTTCTCCTTCATCAGCGTTTCCTATTCTAATTGTACTTTCAATACGTTTTTCAAAAAAAAAATGTGTATTTTTATATGTGAATATATATGAAATACTATAGTAAATTACAACTAAAACTTTGACAAACTTCATTCTATATCACTTAGACATAAAAATTATTTTTGTTTACTTCCTTTCAACTTAATTCAATTTTTATGGAGTTATTTCTAAGCATTTTTCAGCATTAAAGAGCTAAAAAAATGGATAAATTGATTTATGTTCAAAAAAATTTATAACGACAATTTATTTGAACAAATTATTATAATTAGCATTTTTTCAAACCACACTTGATAAATAAAGAAAACAAATTCGGAAAAAAATAAAGGAAAATGAAATTAAAAATGAATTAAGAAGGCTTTTGCAGGAATTGTTCATGTGCTTTTTAACTACCAATTTTTATTCGATGATAAAATCAAGAAATTATTTTAAAACTTTACTCAAATTGCAGGAAAAACGAGAAAAATTTTACTCTACACTTTTTTGTTAAAAATACAGTGAAACTGGGGAACTATAAATAACCTTTACAAAGGCTTTTTGAATACAATATAAACATTTAAACAGATAATGTCTTCATTGCTTTGAAACGTTTATGTCTAAAGTCTATTTGTATTCAATGCTTTTTTATGCATTCTTTTTTATAATTAAAAAAACCGCTTTGCTTTTTCTCTACTCAATTCTACACCCATAATCTTTGTTCTAATGCATTACTTTTTTCCTTTTGTAATTGTTTTCCTCTCATGTATTTGGAACACGCAATAAAGCTTTTGAAAATAGCAAATCCATTTACTTTTTGTCTTTGCGCAGGAAAACAGTTCTTTTATTTGAGTGTGTGTTATTAAATACACAAAACGAAAGCGAATGTATTGCATTATGATTTGTCACAACAAACGTCTGAAGAAAATCAAATTCAGGTCAAAACTGAAAGTATTAAATGTCAGCAGAGGGCATTTTGTGGGGAATACAAATAAAACAATACACTATGTCATTCTCAAGAAAGACTTATAACTCTTTTTACATATCAGGCATGGAAATAAGTGAGCTTAAATACAGAATTTAAATAAAAATGTTCTAAAAATATTCTCAAAGGAAAATCATGAGCCGATTAAATTCGTACTATAGTAAAATTGTTATTAAAAATATTTTCTAAATTTTAGGATTATGAAATTCATTACGCAAATACAAGGGCGTAAAGTAAAGATAAAATAGGGCGTAAAGATACAATATATATTGTTCGCATTCCTTAAAAAAACATTTATTTAGGAAACGTCAGTTACATCTTATTAACTGGATTATTTATTATTTTTCGATATAATCACCCCCGTTATTCAAACATTTGTTAAGCCGGTGCACAAGCTTTTGTATCCCACAGTCATAGAAGGTTGCCGCCTGTTGCCAGAATCACATTTCAACTTCATCTTTGATCTCCTCATCGTCGTGAAACGATTTTCCATCAAGATGTGACTTCAGGTAACAGAATAAATGGAAGTCGCTGGGAGCAAGGTCCAGGCTGTATGGGTGGATGGTCCAATACTTCCCATTTGAATTGTTGGAGTAGTGCTTTGGTTACGAGCGCTGTGTGAGGCCGAGCGTTGTCATGAAGCAAGCGGATTAAATTTGTCAGCATTCCCTTGCGTTTGTTTTGAATTGCCCTTCAAAGACGTTTCAAAGTCTGGCAATATGCAGCAGCATTAATTGTCGTTCCGGGAGGCATACATTCCAACAGAAGAATGCCTTCTCTGTCCCAAAATCAAAAGCCATGATTTTTTTCGCTGAAATCGAAGTTTTGCATTTCTTGGCTTTTGGTGAATTCGAATGGCGCCATTGCATTGATTGTTTCTTGGATTCAGGTGTATGGAGATAGACCCACGTCTCGTTACCTGTCATAATGTGATCAAGGAACTCATCACCTGCTTCTGCATAACGTGTGAGGAAGTCGAGTGCAAAGCCCATCCTTTTCTTTTTGTGTTCTTCCGTTAACAATTTTGTAACCCAGCGCGCACACAATTTCCTGTACCCTAACTTGACAATCACAACTTTATAAAGAGTTGTCATTAACACTTCCGGTACGATTTGATGCAATTATTTCAATTTGAGACGTCTATTCGCACGAATTGCTTGCTCCGTTCTCTGAAGAAGGGCATCAGAGATCACAGATGGCCAACCTGTTCTTTGTTCGTCATGAACATCGGTCCTACCTTCAGAGAAATGATGACACTATTTCGTTATATTTTGTCGATTCATAATGTTCCCATAAACAGAAAAAATTTCTTTGTGAATATCCGCTGGTTGCTGACCTTTTGCATGAAGAAAACGTATGACGGAGCGCACTTCGCATTTGGCGGGATTCTGAATCGGCGCAGCCATTTTAAACACGACCTACTCCAACCAGAATCAACGTTGAAATGCCGAACGACCGCGAGGAGAAAGCTAACGGTTCAAGGTTAACACCTGTGTTGCCAACTTGCTCGCCCAAACTTTTATTTTCCTTTGGCGTACGATGTATCTTTACTTTTCGAAATGCCCTCGTACTTTCAAATAAAAATAATTGCTGAAATAATTATATTACGGTAGATCGAAAAATTTGTTTTCAGAATTTGAAAACTTACCTATGTGGAAAAGACGTTCTCAGGTATATTGATGGAGGGAATAGTGAAAAAAAACCTATAATTTCGCGTTAAGTACTGCCACAAGGAGAATGAAGTTAAGGTATCCGACTGGTTGCGACAATTTTTCTTTAAAAAAATGAAGATATGGGGATTTTGTTGTTGTTATTCTTAGATTTGTTTAGTGCATTTTAAGAGAAATGTGCTAAAATTAAGAAAAGAAAAAGAAATTATTAATACTAAAATGGGAAAAAATAGGTAAAAACTTACAAAAAATATCATAGACGTGGCCCATTCTCTACCAAAGGTTTATGAACAAATTTTCAATTTTTTATTCTAATGTGTTGCTATGTTATTCGTTTTTGAAATAAGGTTCAGGATAGGAAATATATATATATATATATATTTTCTTTTTTTCAAAAACTAGAGCACTTTATCTCGGTTACTATATGAAAATGCTTAAAAAGGCAGTGATTATATTCACATAAGGGACTGTAAATTTTGTAATAAGACAGTGATTGATAAATCTGAAGGTTAAAACAATTCTACTATAATACAGAACTTACAGAAAACATTTCAGTTAATTATTTTCAAAACAATTTTATCAATAGCTGGCCCCGTTTGAGCATTTAAAAAACAAACACATTTCGAGTAAAACGCGTTTTAATGTATGACATCTTGCTTAAAGTAATGGCATCTGCTTTTGCTAAAACACTTGTAGTTTTTTTCCTAGTGAACGAAAAATGATAAACTTGGTATTTTTATAAAGCTAATAAGATGACACATAAAATAAAACCATAAAAAAATTGTGAAATTTTTGGCAAAATTCAGTATATAGGGATTACCTTAAAGTATTAAAAACCTTTTTATGGTAAAAAGACAAAGTAATTTTTGTTAACGAGAAACAGGAATTTTAGTACTTTTTAACACATCCAGCGATGAGAGGGCACTTACAAAATAGTTAAAAGGAAAAGAAAAAATAAATAAAATCAGGTACATTTAACAACTTTTTCGTATTAATTTTAAAAAAAAATCTACTGTTGAAATTACTGTGCGTAAAAACATGAAAGACGGTAAAAAACGTGACTCGAGCTGATTGGACGATTTGAAAAAATAGCTGGGGTTATGAAATGTTGCAAAAGCCATTGCATTACTCAATATACAGTATTCACTTATCAATAATCATAGCCTTTAAATATTTATATTGCAGAAAAATAATTTTATTTTAAACCTAAGATCATCTAACCAAAATCATGACTTTTCCCTTTTTTAATACCCTTTTATAAGGTGTTAAAAAGTGGATGTTAAAAAAATATGTAACGGAATCTTTGAACTCAATTTTTACCCTTTTTAAAAGGTCAGATTAATTCCAAATTTTGCTCACTTGTTCAGGACCGATGACAATACAAGAATTTTGTTCCATTGTACTGATCAGAATTATCAAGATTGATGATTTCCGGTTATCAGATCCCATCCCATATCTGGCGACTAAGATTCCATTTCCAGATTTGGATACTAAAATATTAGGTAACAACTTAGTTCGATTAACTATAAAACAGTGTTTTTCTTTAGTTTTTCAAGCTATAATTTATTAAAAAGAATCCTTAAGACAGCTTTTAAGTCAAATATTTTCGAAATGCGGTGACAAGTTATGTAACGTTCGTTTCTTTTATTCTTTTTATTTGAAGATTCAACTCCGCTTGTGGTAATATTAGGAATTTTGGAAAAAATAAATATTTTTCTCCTAAATATATCTATACTATAGAACATATTTTCCACGTAGGTAGGTTCCTATTAAAAATGATTTTTATTCCTCCTCATATTTGCGATCCTCTCTACTGCATATAATTTTTAAAAAAAATAACATATCTGAATGCAAAAAAAAGTTTTGTTAGAGTTTAAAACAATAGAATTCTCATGTTTGTAATGTCCCATTGATAATTATTGCTAAATTACCTTCATCTTAGAAATTCTTGTAAAATATTAAAGGTTGTTCTATTTATAAATTAGAAACAGCTTAGTATAAGTTTAGATTCTTGGCTAATGGATTCAGAGATTAACCTTCCATTAAATTAATTACTATGGCCAGTTGGGAAACGCGAGGCTCAACTACCCAAATTAGAAGTGATTTCAAAATATATGAATAAATACTCCTACGCTTTCATGTATCTAGTCTTGAAATATTCAAAAAATTTTCAAAACAAACATTAGAACTGCTAATAAATTA
This sequence comes from Trichonephila clavata, assembly GCA_019973975.1. NCBI lineage: Eukaryota > Metazoa > Arthropoda > Arachnida > Araneae > Nephilidae > Trichonephila > Trichonephila clavata. Next base: position 22,666 of record BMAO01011160.1, on the reverse strand, counting down.
AAATATTTTCTTTACATTGTACGATATTGTTTACTTTCTACTCATAACAAGACTCTTGTCACTATCAGGAGCCGGATTGCAAAAACCTAAAAATAGATTTATAATTACCGAGATAGCTATAAAGTTTTTTAAATTCTACAAAATGACCTAAAGGGAAATATCAAAGGCAAACAAATTTATTTTTGCATTAATTTATATCAATTTGGCTCAAAACTGCAATAACCTGAAGTACGCAATCAAAATATTTCGAATATTAGAACGTCGGAAGGATAAAAATAAATTTACAATTAAATCTAAAAATTATGATTAAAATTTTTGAATGTTTTTAGATAGAAAAATACTTTCTGTATATGTATGTATTCGTGAATTTAGAGTGGCCGCGGTAGCCTAGGGGTCAAGGTAAAGGACTCGTGGCTGGCGTGTCATGAGTTCGAGTACAATACCACTGAAGACCTGTCGTGTAGGGGATCGATGCACGTTAAATCTGTCGAGGACTCAAACGTCCTCCCTTTCTTGTGGTGTGGTAGTTAGGAGAGGGGATACCAGCTCAAGTGTCGTAGTCGTCACTTGACCATAGTTCAAAATTACGAGGTCCGCGTCGCCAAAAGCCTTTGTGTAGCTGAACATTGCGATGTTAATATTCACTCACTCTCGAGAATATAAAAAAGAGACTCAAAACAGGAGGAAATGATGCAAAAAGAGAATAAGCCGGTATTGATTTACGGTGCACTGTAAAGCTACACGAGAGTTATTGGGTTCGAACCTCGTAAAGTCATGATATAGGGACAAGGACAACTCACGAGCAGGCTCAACCCCTCTTTGGACTTCCACACCCCATCAAACGGAGGACTTTTACCTCGATAGAGATTTATCTTGCATCAGCACCTCTAACAAGGGGAGGGCATAACTAAGGAAATTCATTTTGGGACGAAATTTGGTACAAAATAGTAGAATGAACAAAATACGGAAAATTACAGCCACACAGGTCCGCGTGTCATGAGTTCGAGTACAATACCACTGAAGACCAAAGTTTAGGGGAGCGATGCACGTTAAATCTGTCGAGGACTCAAACGTCCTCCCTTTCTTGTGGTGTGGTAGTTAGGAGAGGGGATACCAGCTCAAGTGTCGTAGTCGTCACTTGACCATAGTTCAAAATTACGAGGTCCGCGTCGCCAAAAGCCTTTGTGTAGCTGAACATTGCGATGTTAATATTCACTCACTCTCGAGAATATAAAAAAGAGACTCAAAACAGGAGGAAATGATGCAAAAAGAGAATAAGCCGGTATTGATTTACAGTGCACTGTAAAGCTACACGAGAGTTATTGGGTTCGAACCTCGTAAAGTCATGATAAAGGGACGAGGACAACTCACGAGCTAGCTCAACCCCTCTTTGGACTTCCACACCCCATCAAACGGAGGACTTTAAGCCTCGATAGAGATTTATCTTGCATCAGCAACTCTAACAAGGGGAGGGCATGACTAAGGAAATTCATTTTGGGACGAAATTTGGTACAAAATAGTAGAATGAACAAAATACGGAAAATTACAGCCACACAGGTCCATCATTGAAAAAATTCGTTGCAGTAGATGAGGGTAATGTGTTATCAGCCCCAATTGTGGCAAAGACATTTTGGAGTTTGATGAAAGCTCAAAAAATATCATTGATACAGATTACGACGATGAAAATAAGATGAAGAATGCAGCTCGTGATCCCACGTCTTCCAAAATGAGAAACATTATGAAAAATATGCGCAGTTATATATTTAGACGCACATTTCAATGTTGAAATATATAACAAAATGGACGACATTGAACAATTTGTTGATAATTTGATGCTAAAAAGGCGAAGTAAAGAAAAATATCAGATTACCTTCCAAAAACTCAATACACACACATGTTTGTTTTTTCAAAAACTTGAAAAATTTGTATTAAGTTCATTAAGTTTTTGTGAATGTCTTTGTTTCACCGATTGTTATTAAATGTATGCTCGAATACGTATCTAATATATCACTAATTTAATCTAATAAACTTTATCTTGCTAAATATAAATGGTTTTTTATAATATCTTTGAAGACAAAAAATATTTCATTCCCCTCAATTTCGCGTTAAACAATTTTCACTGTATATTCTCGATTTCTTTTTATTTGTTAATCGAAGTTTGTTAATTCAAGATAATTAACAATATTTCCTATGCGTTACATAAATATATGATGAATCATAAAATTCTGATCTGATTTCTATTTCATTTTGCAATTTTCAAATAATGAATACTAGTTGAATGCTTACTACTCTAAGTAATTACTCTAGATATTAATGCTTTACTATAATCTCCAAGAACAATGCAGGATATTCATGATACAAGTATTTTAAGTACACCGCGAAACACAGACATATAACAAGTCTGCAGATTAATTAGTATTCATCTTCTATAAATAGGAATACTCATATTTTTCTAAAGATACACCTTCACAGTAGCTAAATGAAAATACAGTAAATACTTTTTATTTTATTGTTTGAATGATTTATTACATTCCTCTCAGTTAAATTAACTGAACATTTTATTATGCTGATAACATCGGGGTTATTGTAGTAATTATTTAAAAGACTTACTGTTTTCGAAAAGAACGAGACAGAATTGAAATATACTTGTATCATTTACATTCAGAATAACGATACTTTTTTAGAATTTTAACTCTTTTTTTCAAATTTATTTCAAATTAATCGTTTTTTACTTCATTAATGAGTTTTTTTTAAATATTTTATTTTTCAATACTAAAATGATGCCTGAATCCAAAATTTAACAACACCGTTTCATCACGTTTTCTTCCTTTGAATAGTTAATTTAAATAATCTGTTGGGGCTCAAAGTCAAAACGTTGGTGTGTTGTAGACGTTAGGATTAGGAGAGCCAGCTCACCCGTCACTTGACCTAACAAAAACCCCTCGCATTGCTTTTAAAAGCAATATTTAAAACCCTTACTTATTCATCACATTTATTCAATGATTATTTAATCTTACTCAATGGAAAGAAATTATATTTTTTGAAGAAATTTAGATTTTTGATTAAAATGAAATCCTTTACAACATCATATACTTTTAAAATAAGACAAATTTAGGTGCCATTTTATTTTTATACTATTATAAAGTGCGATTAATTTAATAAATCAATTGGGAACATATCGTAACAGAAATCCTTTGCGTTATTCACAAAAACGTATGCTGAAGAGTTAACAGCCGTCAGTATATCACTAAATAAAATGTCGTTTGCTTTATTATGTAATAATAATAATAAAAACCGAAAACAATCCATATTTAAAAATAATATGCGATATAATTCTTCAATATTAGTCTCACTCCAAAATTAAAAATTTTTGAAGTAAACTTCTTTACGCACGCTTGACTTGGGGAGTAAGCTGGTGAATGCGTGACGAGAGCGTACGAAAAGTGGGATCGGGCGAGGCGAAAGGAAGTTGAGAGGGAGATATAAGTTAGAGAAGATAGAAAGACAGAGAGTTACATTTCGTATATTACTGTAGGGGCAAGAGAGAGCCCACACTGTGAGTGAGTGCCCCCTCAGATTGGACTTGTGAGTTTTATATTCTATTCATAAATAAGGTTTACACACCTACTGTAATTATCAAGGTATTAGTCTTTTGAAAAGGAAAATCTACGTTTAACACATTGTCAACAATATGAAGAACGATTCTTGATTGCATAAATGACAGAAAAAAGTCGTCCATGGTTACTTTCAATTGCCAGTCTCAGAAAACACGTGTCAGACTTGTGCGATCTCGCAATTGATTCAAGCAATATTTTGTTTCTATCATCAGAAACCTGGTAAAATGACGATAAAAATGTTGCCATCCCGAATTTTAATTGTATTGCGAAATTTAAGCGTAAAAAATGTTAAATCAGCAGGAGTGGCAATTTATCAGAAATCAAATGATGCCTCGAATATATTGTAACTTCGAACATGGACATTTTATTACGATATATTCATGAAATCGATATTGGTCAATCATCAATTGGTGATATATGTGCTCCTCACTGTGTTTTGGACGACGGAACAAAAATTGGGTAGTTGCTTACATTTCGCCCAATATAAACAATTAATAATATTATAAAGTTTTTATATAAAAAGACTTATGATTCATGGTCGAGTAGGCTCTGAAGAATTAGGAGAAAACTATCATGCGTTGTCTCTAATTTTAGCAGGAATTTCAATGTTGATTTCGCGTCCGAAGATAGACAACTCTTGGTAAAGTTAAATTAGAACTACAAATGAGTAAAATGAATAATAACCGAAATGAGCCTACCACAAGAAATGGAACAAAAATCGATGCAGTTTTCTCTAGATATCTATCTAATTTTCATTCGAAAACATATGTATCTTATTTCTCATACCAAAAGCCGATTGTCTCGGTCTTACAATCAACCACAGTAATTACTAATGTATCCGATAATGAAAATAATGAATAAAAAATCAATTCAACAATATTAATTTATTGATGAAAACCCATAACAAACTTAAATATTTGTAGAAAATTAATATATGTATATAAATATACATGTGTATATATTTACATATATAAATATATAAACATACATATATACTCACATATAGATGGAGCTAAAGAAGTTTTACTTCAGCCGTGTGGTCTAAAGCACGCTCGTTTTCTTTTTCATAAGTTTGTAAAAGAGAATTTTACGAGAAATTTTACATTATTCGAAATTCAACTCTAGTAAAATTTATATACATAGCTGGTTTATAGACTAAATCCATCACTGTAAAATATAGAGCAATTTATTTTGAAAGGAAACACAAGCTAGGAATTCAAATGTCTCCATAATTTAATACAGAACACGAACTCTGAATGAATGCATTAACACACATTAAATGTCATATAAATGTGTTCTCCACTCAAATGATCGAGCCGCTGTTAGTTGGGCACTTAATGGTCGATGCCACCAATGCTATACAATTGAAATTCGGAATAACTTTTCTCTGAGAATATTATTTAATTCATCTCAACTCAGCTTAAATTTGTCACACTTATTTAAATAGCGGTAACAATCATTTGCACGAAAATATTGTTTGAATTTAATTGTCTGTGACAATTTTAAGCAAAGGTAGCTTATTTTGATTTTTAGAAATAATGACACTCTATCGAAAAGGATCAATAACTTTAGGAACAAATATAATGCTCGTAAGAAGTTAGTATATTTACTATTATTAAAGAATTATTTTTTAAAAAAAATTAATAAATCTAGAGGCAATTTGCCTGAGAATCCAATAATAGTTTTTCGACTAATTCTTCATTATATATATTTTGTTGTTGATTTTATATAAATTTTTTTTTAATAAAATTATTTTATTGGAAGTTGTTAACATTAAAATTAACAGCAAAATTAAAATTAAATTTTATAATAAATTTAATACGCTCAAAGCATAAAATGCCTCCAATAAAAACATCAATTTCAATTAAATGTTTGCTATAGTTATAATATTTGTTTAAACAACGTTTTATATTTGTAAGAAACGAAATGTTTATATTTTTTACATATGTATCAGCATGAATCGAACTTTTTTCTCTGAATTTCAAAACCTACCTATACAGAAAAAGAGATTCACTGATATATAAATGGAAGAGAAAGTAAAATAAAAATAATTAATTTTTATGTTATTGCCATAAAGGGAATGAAGTTAAGGTGTTGTGGAGATTTCTTACGGTAAGAAGTCAAAGTAAATTTTGATAAAGAAAAACACATATTTTAGTACTTTTTAACATTTATTGCGATGAGGGGACATCTACTAAATAGTAACAAGAAAAAAAATCAGAGACATTTTACAGCTTATCTTATAATTAAAAAAAAAAACTTCTATCGCGAAATGACAGTGCTCCATAAATTTTAAGACTCAGAGAAGAGCTGGGATAGGACTGACTCTACGGAGCGGGAAGAAAGAGAGTTGGGGTTATATATATATATGAAATGATACAATCACTGGCGTAGCCAGTTCTGAGTGGTCCCTGTATCAAAATTACTTCATGGCCCCTTTTTTAAATATGAGAGCCTTGTTAGTTAGTGGAACTGTAGTTACACATGTTGGGACCCCTGTAGCTTGGGGGCCTCGTATCATTGATACGGCGGTAGCTACGCCCCTTGCTACTATGTACATTCACTACTCAGAACTCACTTATAAAAAAACATTGCTTATAGTTATTTATATTGAAGAAAAATAATTTTATTTGATTCTTAAATAATCTAACCTAAATTGTTTTCATTTTTTCGAAAATTTAGCCTCTTTATGGCAATACAGTAGAACGTCGTTTATCCGTACCAATTGGGACCGGACACCGTTCGGATACACGATTGTTCGGATAACCGAAAACCGAATGCGATCTTTATTGTGGAAACTTTACTTGAACTATATTGTGGAAAATATTAACTTATTTTTCGCTGTACCAATGTACACCTTCGTGTTTTCGCTGCAAGGTCTTTGATTCTCTTGATCTGCAGTAGTTGATTAGGACAGCTGATTGTTGTTCGTACCACTCCATAACTGTTTCTAACGCAGAAACGTGCCAGCATTTGATGGACCCTTGCTACTTTTGTTGTTGTGGTTGTCTTTGTCTTCATCCGTTTCATCGTCAACTGGGTCGGATTCTTCTTACACGGAAGTCACAATCTCGTCGCCATTCCTCAAGTATCCCTCACATTGGGTTTTCCTGTCACTTTTGGCCTCACGCGAAACAACTGTTGAGCTTGTACTGTTCGAAAAAATATTCATTTACAGTACACGTAGTTGACAAAAAAAAATGGGTCCGGATATTTGACGCTCCGGATAATAAACGTTAGGATAAACAACGTTCTACTGTATTAAATTTTGATAAAAAAATTTTCCCCCTAATCTCCATACAATAGAACACTTTTTTCCGCAAGGGTAGAGATACCAATAATTTTTTTTCTCCATTTAAACGCTATACACCCAAATATAGATATAAACGAAGCAAAAATTGCAAATAGTAAATTAAATTTTCCTTGTTTAATACTAGCATTATAAACTTTACGGGTGTTTGAAATATCTTTTATAACATCCGTATCTTTTATAACAATTTAAAGAAATTACACGTGAACCAAAAAAAACTGCAATAATATCATGCATGAGAATTACATCGAGTGTCACATCATAATAACAATGTTAACAAACTTCAGTAATTTTATTAAATTTATAGAAAATATTCAATTATTTTAATTTAAATTATTTCAATCCATTGTAAAGATGAATTATTATTTCGTATTATATTCCATATAATATAAAACTTCCTCCTACTACATAATTGGATATTATTGATATACATTGTTGAGATTACAACCATATTATATATTATTATAATAGAAATTGCTACAATATATTATTAAAATAAAGTAGATTGCCAAGGGAAAATTATTTGTAAACTTGATTACGCATACTCTTATGAAATAGTCAATATTGTTTCCTGTATAATTTGATAATAACGTACAAATTGAAATACTTTAAAAGGAACTAATTCAAGAGTTTGTTAGAACAATAATAATAAATAATTCGAAGTCATATTTACATTAGATTACTTCTACAACTTTAGAATGCATACTTATATTCGTTAGAATAGTCATTTAATTAAAGATTATAAATGTAGAGATTTTGCTTATTATTATAATAAATACTTTACTGTCTTCAATGGTATCAGTCAAAAATTAATTTATATTATAAAAGAAAGCGTACAATGTGTGTTGTGTGTGTGTGCTTGCCGCAAAAATTCAGAAACGAGTCCCGGTACGTTCAAGGGTGTGGTAGTTCTCTATCCCCTATCCATGAAGAAGGTTCTCGTTTTTTCGTGAATCGACCCCAAAGTGGAGTTGCAAACGCTTAAGGTGCGTTATATATAAATGTTCCTCGTTTTGATCTATAAGATCTACAGACTTGAAATTTAGCAGCCACGTTCCTTTTATGGAGTACAGATCTGCTATAAAAAGAGTTTGCGAAAATTGACCTCCAAGGGGCGTTATAGATAAATATCCCTGTTTTTGAGCAATTACACCAATATAATTAACATTTAGTAGGCACGTATTTTTCATGGAGTAGTGATCCGTTACAAAAAAGGAGTTTGCGAGAATGAACCCCAAAAGGGCTTTGAGAGGGTTTAAGGGCCGTTATAGATAAATAATAAATGCACTCATTAAAAAATTATTTTACTTTTTCTATACATTGTGTTTTGTACCTTTTTAATCTCCTTACAATTCAACTACTATATATCAAGAATATTTTTTATTTTTTAAAAAATTAACCCGTGTGAAGAACGGTTAGTTTAGGTAGTTTTAAATAAATCATACAAGAAAACAATCGTTGAACGAAAAAAAATTAAATTATTCTAAAAAACAGTTTTGTATTGCAAATACTGACGAAAATGTTACAGAACAACAGAAAAAAATTTAGCCTCTGATAATCACTTGCATTAAATAATAATACGCGTGAATTTTTTTAAGTACGTAATACATTTTTTTATGTAATCATTCTGGAAGAAATCCCAAACTGGTACTAACCGAAAAGGATTTTCCTCTAAACTATTTATAGCGATACATTTTTCAACGCCTCTGTGCTGCGGAAGAAACAAAAAGCGCCAAATAGTTTATTGCCAGAAATATTGCACTTGTGGTATTTTCTCACTGGGGGCTCTCAGAGCCATCCAAATCAATTGTGAAATAGCTTTAAAATAGTCGTTTTATCAATCACTCTATAAATGTTCCCATTATTTTCCGGAAAATATATAAAATGATCCCATTCTTATAGTTTAAAGATAAAAGAAATAAAAAAAATATTTCAATGTTAAAGGTTTTGTCAATAAAAAACGACTAAATAAAATGGAATATTTTTTTTGTAGAAATGAAATGAAAGAAAAAAAGATTGTAGAAAAAGAAAATTCTAGAAGATTAACAGAGCTTCTGAAGGGAAAAATGACGTTTTTTAAGGTGAGAAGGAGATTCGCTGTTAGATTATTTCGATTGTATCATTTTGTACGATTTTCTTTTGCTTCAATTCTTCCAAGGAGCTTACGCTTCCTGAAATTGGTTTGAGCAAATGGATTTAAGAACTAAGTCGTCGTAATTTTTAATTTTGTAGATAAAATTCCTGACAGATGAAGTTTAGAAGAGAGATTAAAGATTCCGATTCAGTTGAATTTATGTCTTAAGTGTTGTACAAATATTATGATAATTTTATATATACCGGGTGTCCGAAAAGTATGTGACTCTACACTTTCAAATATTAATTACAAATAAACAAAGATATTCACGTACGGTTTCTTACGTTCTATGAAGAAAATACCAAAGTTTTCTTACATTATTTGATTGCATGATTTCAATGTGGGTACTAACAGTTCCGAGCAAAACATTGGGTTTATACATGACTTCTGGCCACGTTCTATGATAAGTTACATGATCAACATGACCGCTGATATTCGACTTTCCAATTCATCAGTGTTACGAATTGGAGATTGGTAAGCAACGTTTTTCACACGTATCCCTACAAGAAATCCAAAGGTGTTATGTCCACAACTATTGGCCACATGTCAAATTCCTGCGGCTATTTCTTCCCTTAGTACAGCGTTTCTCAAACTTTGGGGCACGTCCCCTAGGGGAGGGTGATATTTCTACGAGGGGGATGCGAGCGTATTGACAAGTTGGAAACAAAAGATTATTTAAAAAAAATTATTAATTTACTGAAAGTAAACAAACAAAATACATTCTGACATGATTAAAAATAAATACACTTTTACACTGATATAATACACTTATAAATGTATAAGTCTGTACAAAGTGTTGTATAATTAATTTAACAATACTAAGTTAAGAATTCTCTTGATAATTATCATGGGCTTGTAATAACACTTATACTGATAATTTGTACGGTTTATAATTGATCCTTAAACTGCCGATTTAAAGTTATGCTATTTGTTTCCCAATGCCATCGTTTTCCATGTAGATGCGTGTATGTGATGTACTTGGGAGTGGGGCAGAAAAGAGGAGTAAATAAGCAAATCCTCTGAAATAAATCCTTCAAAAACACTGTCAAGACCTTTTTATTACATCCAGAAGCCATTGGAATAATTTTATGGAGAGCAGTGCACAGGAAAGATCGTACTTCGGAAAGACGTATATATGCGTCCAGAAAATTAATGCTTTGGCTGAGCGAGACGTTTATACACGCCGGTGGCATTTAAGAGGTTGAAATCGTATTGTAGCTTTAGCGTCAAAGTATAATATTACTGAATTCAATGCATTGGTATTGTATGGGGGGGGGGCGATTAATTTTATGATTGAATATTGGATCGCGAATATTGAAAGTTTGAGAAGCACTGCCTTAGTGATGATCTCGTATCTGCTGTTGTACGGGAACTGTCTTAGTTGCTATGTTCCTAAAATATAATAAAAAAAGAGTTTGGACCTACACTCTCTTTTTTCTAGCATTCGTTCTCTCTCTAATTTTGCATTCCCTTATAGGAATGGTATCCCTATGTATCTCATTTTTTTTTCAAGGTCTCCCCTGCCTCATTAGTAAGATATCTGTGTGTTTGTATTTGAATTGTTATTTTTGTTGAATTTATATTCAACTTCCTACTCTCGAGAATTTTGGAGAAGGTCCCTCATTCAGGATAATTTTGTTTTTGTATTTCGTTTAAAAAGTATCTTCTTGGAGAGTGGTTCGCAGCTCGAAACCCTTTGGGTGACCTCGGTTCTCCCGAGTAAGTAAGTAAACAAAGTATTATGTCTAGTGATCTCGGTGGCCACGGTAACGGACTTTCGCCTTCCATCCATCACGCAGTGTAACGGTGGCCTATTTACATTGTACACTGGCTGCTGATTTAATTTCGATAAATTCTTCTTCAATTCGGGTTTGTACTTGTAATAAAGCTATTTTGAAACGAGAATGTTGCAAAATGTGGGCATTGCTCCATTTATAGTTTCGTTTAATTAAGCAGAAATTTTAATCTTTCTTTATAAAACGTAAAAAAACTGAAAGTGTGAAAATATTTGCTTGTTTATTTTTACAGTGGAACGTCGATTATCCGAATCAATTGGGACCAGATATCGTTCGGATACGCAATTGTTCAGATAACCGAAAAACGAGTGCGATCCATGCAGTATATGAAACCAGACACTATATGAATATTGAAAATCATCCCATGCGGAAAACGTGCTTGAGGAAAAAGCAAAATAGCTGAAAAATGTCGCAACTTGAACTTTATTGTGGAAAATAATCACTTATTTTTCGCTGAACCATTGTACACCTTCATTTTTTTCGCTGAAAGGTCTCTGATTTTCTTGAGCAGCAGTAGTTGATTAAGACAGCATTGTGATTGTTGTTCGTACCACTCCATAACTGTCTCTAACGCAGAAAAGCGTTAGCATTTGATGGACCCTTGCTACTTCCGTTATTGCCCTCGTCTTCCTCCGTTTCTTCGTCGACAGGGTCGGATTCTTCTTGCAAGGAAGTCATAATCTCGTCATCATTTAGCATTTGAAATCCAGTCTTCTGCATCGCATGCCATCCTGGTTTCTACATCAACAAAACTTAACAAAAGAGCACGTATACACACCCTCACTTGGAAACTAACTGACCTAATATTCCGCGCAGATGTTTACCAAATCACACAACTGAAATTCCCCAAATATTCCTCCCCTTGGGTTTTCCCGTCACTTTTGGCCTGACGCGAAACAATTGTTGAGCATTGCACTGTTCGAAAGCGTATCCGGACTTTGGTCCGGATATTTGACGCTACGGATAATAAACGCTCGGATACACGACGTTCTACTGTAATTCATTTCTGAATGTGTTGTTATACTTTTCGGACACCCTATATATCTAAGTGTGGGTAAAGTTTTGAAGAAAGTATGGAGACCTTTTATGGAGTTTTTTATTCATTCATGAATACAGCTGAAAAAACCTTACCCCGATGGTAACCAACGTCAACTGTGTCTGATTTTGAGTTGAATTATGTATTTGTTTTAATATCCTCTAAATCATCTTTTATAGTTTAGGTTTTGAATACACAGTAAAGCGTGGGAAAGAACAGTTTACCGTCATAAAAAGAAATAAGAAGGGAATTTAAATTTGTATTCTAAGTATAGTCGGAGCTCCCTTTTACGAATCTCTGCGTTTTATGAACTTTTTCGGGAGAAAAGCACACATAAAGTAAATTGAAAATGAATATCTATATAACGAATTTCCCTCATAACAAAGTTTTTTTCGAGATTTAGTGACTTGGTTAAATAGAGATCCGATTGTATCAGATGTTAAATTTTATACGTGAACACACACGCAGATATACATATATATATATATATATATATATATATATATATATATATATATATCAGCATGTGTGTTCATGTAAAAAAAAGAGTGGGTATATGGGTATATATAAAAGTGGTGTAAAAAAAGAGTATATATATATATATAGACCCAACTATTTTTTTTCTACTCAGTAGATACGTTCCTTTTCACCTGATCAGAACATCTGCTCATGCACCTGAAGGACCAAGGTGCATGATATGGGCAAAGTAGGCCTTGGACCTCATGGGCTTTTGCTCCACTGAGACAAGTTAAGATACGTTTCTTAGAAAAACGTGCAAAAAATCGTGTAAAAGAACACATGCGACGTATGTTAAAAATTTGGGAACATATTCCACAATTTTAAAAAATCGTGTAAGATGAAAATCTCTAAATATGTTTCGAAAAAACGTGCAAAAAAATAATAATGAAATCCAAGTTGCATATTTATGAAAGAAAAACAATTATTTTTATTACAAAAAAAAAAGAGAATAGTGCGCATTAGTGAAAATTCACAGACTATAGGTACATACAACATAAAAATTTCAAATTGAAGTTAGAAAACTGAAGCTTTTAACTATCAACTATTCATCGCCACTTGATAAAAAGAATGCACGTTTTTTCGAACTGGATCATAAATGCTATCACCAGTAGACGTGTCAGATGTCAAGAACAATAGTCGGCTTTGATTCAAATGAAGTATTTTAATGGTTATTAAAAGCTTCTGTAGGTTTTTTGTTGTTAAAAATCCGTCGCTAGCTGCTTTTTTTTTCTCCTTTTGTCTCTCGAGTTGCTTATATAATTCTTGATATCCTTCTATATAAGGCTGACGATTACGTTGAAATTTTAATGCGCACTCTGTGTCATTATTATGCGCAACATTATTATGAGATTTTTCTTACTTCAAATTTTAAGTTCTGGCGAATTAAATTAGTTTTCGCTCTTTCAGACATATTCTTCCAGAATCACCCCGTTTCATCGGCATAGAACTAAAAACAGAGTTTATATAAGCTAGAAAAAAAATCAGTGTAAAAAAAATTCGTTAAATTCGTGTACCGTGTTTTTTTACGAATCGTGTAAAATATCTGGGTATATATATATATATATATATATATATATATGTGTGTGTGTATGTGTGTGTGTGTGTTTAAAGATGGCCGGTGGTTATGTATGTTTTGTTGGTTTCTGGTTCTGGAAAACTTCTTCTGAATTTGATGTTTCATATTTGTGGCATTGACAAGGCAGTCCTTTGAAATGGTAAATCCGGTTTTATTGAATATTAAGCATACAGCGTTCAAACATTACGAGAAGCAGGCAAGAAAACACAAAACGCAAAAGACAAACACGTGCTGCAGCAGATTACTGTATCATGAAGACAGAAAAAAAGCAAGAGGCAAAGGGAGAAAGGACAAAGAGAACTCTCGCCTTTTATACTGGGATGTGAAGGTCGCGTAATTCCTTCCAACAGAAGCCACGATTGGTCAGAAACCAGCACCCGCCAGTTTCTAACGCAATCTTACCATTCGATTACGATCAAAATACCGTATCAGTTAAAACTTCCATTTATATTCCAGTTTAATTGACTACTTATTCCTTCCATTAGAGGTATAACAAGAAAGATTCAATAAATTGTATGAGACTTGCTTTCACTACATATTTTTAATTAGGAATTTATAATTTAATTTGTTTAATTAATAGGAACTCGCGTAATCTATTATTCAATTAGCTTGTGTGTCTCACAAAGTGCGGTCTTAGAATTGTTAATACGTATTCGTAATTAAGTTAAACCGAAAATTTCAAATTCTACAGCACCGTTTCATTTCGCAGAAGTTTTTTTTAAATCTTATTTCATAACTAATTTATTATAAACTTTACAGACTTTTAATGCGTAATATTTTAAAGATAATATATTAATGAGTCGATAAAGCTAAAAAAAGAAATAAGAGTCGATAAGAATAACATGTTTTAATAAATAATTGCAGCTAAATTATTTTCTTAAAATTGCCTTCAATTATTAAATACTACCTTAGTGAAAGACATATATATTCATTTCGTTTGATTCAATCAAACCTCAACGCTCAAATGTTAAATTTATTTTAAAGAATACTTAGATATGCAACACTGGAACTAAAAGAGAAAAGTCAATTTATTTTACTCTAGGCTCATATTGTTTTATAAATTATTTATGGTGTATTTAATCTTATAAAGTAGAACTCGGTAGCGCAACACTGTTGAGTGTCATTGCATCTTTAGAGGGAATCATGTCTTTGGGTTTCATTTATTTTTACACTCTCTTTACACTTTTCAATTATACTCTAAGTTATTAAACAATACAATGTTATCGTAATTCGATCCAGTCGAATTTAACTGTACTTATTCATAACTGCTACCTCTTAAAGAATAGTTCCTATAAATATTTTACTATAAATAAATAGGTATATTAAATTTATCTGACATGTACTACTTGAGTAAAAGATATTAATTTTTTTTTTTGTTCTTAAAGATTACTAACAACTCTTATTTTTATTTTAGAATTGCAACTTTTTCAGTCGATAATTAATCTTTAAGAAATATTTGCACAATAAATTAGCCAAAAATTATTAATAAATATACTTTTGTATTTAATATGAATGTACTTTTAAAAATTATAAATGGCACACACGCATTTAAAAATCGTTTAAATATGTGCTTCGTTACAATACATCAGCAGAAATACTGAATTAAATTTTTAGTTAGTAATTTAAAAAGTACTTAATAACATGGTGTAAATTTTTATTTTGTATGATTTAATCTGCGTACATTTGATTTAGACTTTTCAAAACACTTTAACTATTGTTTCAACTTTTATCGTTTTTATGTATTATAAGTAATTTTCTTCCTTTTCCCTTAAATTTAAAGCAACTTTCTCGCGATATTTTTTTTTTTAATTTTTGTTCAAAGCGATAAAAAAATTGCCTTAATTTCGAAAAATATAAATGGTTTCCTTTTCGAACATGAAAAATTAAAAAAAATATTATTTTTTAATTTTTAAAAAATAAAAAAAGTGCAGCGTACTATTAGGTGTACAACTTTGCTTCCGCCGTTTTGCAACAGATGGCTGTACCGGTAAGTGGTAGTCGAAATAAATAGATTGTAGATGCCATACAATAAGCTTAGGTATTTGTAAACATAACGCCATCGAAATATTAGTCGATTTGTGTCTGCATCATAAAGTTATTCTCGATTAAACATGTCAGCTTACGAGCCAAATTCTCCTCATTTGCGGGAGATTTTAGTTTTCTGCTTTAATATGAAAAAATCTGCGGCTGAGGCTCATCGAATGCTTTCAAATACCTATGGTGAGGCCGCTATTAGTGAAAGAACGTGCCGAGAGTAGTTTCAACGCTTCAAGAACGGTGATTTTGACGTCGAAAACGAGCATGGCGGTGGAAGAGATAAGGTTTTCGAAGATGCAGAATTGGAGGAATTGCTTGATCAAGACTCGTGTCAAACGCAACAAGAATTGGCAGAATCATTGGGTGTGACGCAACAAGCCATTTCAAAACGCCTGAAAGTCATGGGAATGATTCAGAAACAAGGAAATTGGGTGTAGTACGAGTTGAAGCCAAGAGATGTTGAACGGCGTTTGTTTTCTTTTGAACAGCTGCTTGCAAGGCAAAGACGGAAGGGATTTCTGCATCGCATTTTGACTGGGGATGAAAAATGGGTTCATTACGATAATCCCAAGCTCAGAAAATCATGGGGATATCCCGGCCATGCTTCCACGTCGACGGCCAAACCAAATATTCACGGTTCCAAGGTCAAGCTCGGTATTCGGTGGGACCAGCTCGGCGTAGTGTATTATGAGTTGTTAAAACCGACTGAAACAATCGCAGGCAATCGTTATCGAACGCAATTAACGAGCATTGAAAGACAAACGGCCGCAATACAAAGAGAGACATGATAAAGTGATTTTACAGCATGACAATGCTCGACCCCGTGTTGCGAAGTGGGCAAGACATACTTGGAAACGTTGAAATGGAAGTCCTACCCCACCCGCCGTGTTCTCCAGAAGTTGCTCCTCGATTATCACTTGTTTCGATTAATGGCACGCGGCCTGGCTGAGCAGCACTTCCGGTCTTATGAAGAAGCAAAAAATTGGATCGATTCGTGGATCGCTCAAAAGATGACCAGTTTTTTCAACGCGGGATTCGTACGCTGCCCGAAAGATGGGAGAAAGTAGTGGCCAGCGATGGACAATATTTTGAATCATAAATGTATAACCAGTTTTTACAATAAAGCCTCGAATTCGGAAAAAAACGGCGGAAGCAAAGTTGTACGCCTAATAGTTTATGCAAAATTTTTTAATGCAAAGTAGAGAATCCCACTATGTATAACCAATCAGACTGCGTGAAATTTGCTCTAAATATAATTATGATACTTAAATAAGTATCACAATTACATGAATTTAGAGAAAATTTTACAAAAATTCATCATAGTTTATTTTTACGGTTTTGCTTAATAAAAGCTCATTTTTATATGGTTTGCCTCAAAAAGAACATATATTTACTAGTTTGAGATATTTAATTTTCATAATACTTGATTTTTGTCTTACGTTGTATTATTTTTAAAACATGTAAGTTAATCGACAGTTTTTTTACATTCTTTCTACTGGCATACAAAAATATCATGCATTTCAAAGGGGAAGAAAATATATTTTTAAAACATTTTTAAGGCCAAACGTTTTTTTTTTCTTCTTCTTTATGATAACTTTTGGTTCTATGTAACATCAAGGAGTGACAAACACATACAAAAACACGAGATTAAGTTTGTAGTTTGAAAAAAGAGTGGAGTGTTAGCAAAAACTATTTTGTGGTGACGTCATCCCACACACCTTTTCTATTTTTGTGGCCAGTTTCGCCTTAATTGATCACGCCAATTGGAAGTACTGCGTCATTGAGTGAACACATACTACTGCATTCGGCCGGAAAAATTATGATTAAAGTCAAGTTTCTTGTGAAACTTAAGAAATCAACCACGAAAACCTTTCAAATATTAACCGGGGCTTATGGAGATGAAACTTTGCTTCGTGCACAGGTATTTAAATGTTGTAAGAGGTTTTAAGGGGGAAGGTTCAGTAGGGAAGATGCCTGCTGGACACCCAAAGTCAGCGATTATAGACCAAAGCATAGCCAAAATGTGTGATGTGAGGGGGTTCCCATTCATATCAGTGGTCAGACTGTAATCAACAGTACTGCATTGAAGTACTAAGAAGACTTCATGAAAGATTAGGGGGGAACGGACAGAATTGGGGAGCGATGGATGGCTGTTGCACCAAGACAATGCATCCACTCACATGGTCCTATCAATAAAGCAATTTGTGACCAGCAAAAACATTATTATGATGGAGCATCCTCCTTATTCACCTGATTTGGCCCCATGCGACTTTTTTTCCCTAAATTTAACTCTTACTGAAAGGGAATCCATTTTACCTCAGTTTGTGAGATTCAAGTAGAAACGGAAAATCTTCTAAAGGGACTTCCAAAAACTTTGTTCCAGAACTGTTACCAGCACCGAATGCAGAAGTGTATGAATGCCGAAGGGAGCTACTTTGAAGGTGATACTGTCAAGGGGGTGGAGAGAACTGATTCTGTAAATACAATTATTTATTGGACCAGTCTCGTTTTTTTTTTTGTCTCACACCTGATATAAGTTAATCAACACTGTTACATTCTTTCTACTGGCTTACAAAAACAACATGTATTTCAAAGGGGAGGGGGGAATTATTTGCAAAACATTTTTAAGGCCAAACGTTTTTTCCCCTTTTTTTACGACATTTTGGTTCTATTTAGCTCATTTAAGATAATTTTCATTGTCTATTCAAAAGTTTTCCACGTATAATTGCGATTAACTTTCTACAATATAAATGAGCTCAGTAAAACATCTATAATCAATCAATAATAGTTTAATATTTGTCAATATATATATAAACTGCAACTGGATATATAGTTTCAAATAACATTTATTATTGTTATTATTTATATTCTCTACTCTATCTTCACTTTCTACTTCACTCTACCTTTGTATTTGTGTTCGCAAAAAGCTCCTTATTGATAAAATAATTCTCTTTTCTCACAACAAAAAAGCTTTTTTCTTGCATAATTCAATACCAGCTGCTCTCTAACAACGCAAACTTGATTCCAGCAACAAGCTGACGGGGAAAAACTCGTCAGCTTTTTTTTCCTTCCTGTTTCTTCATTTCTGGTTACATTTATCATAGTTAGATGCAGTAAAAAACAGATTAAGATTTATGAGATATGTAATTGTACTTCATATTTCAGTTTTTCTTTGGGTGTTCATGAAAATTAATTTATGTGACGTAGTGTTTTCTAAACATTCCTTACACCGAAATTTACAGTGTTTTCATGGGAATTCAATTTGTTACGTGTTTTAAGTCTTAATGTGGTTATTCTGAAAAAAATTATTGATTTAGAAACTTAATTTTTACAGGTGTTTTAAATTATCATAACTTGTTTATATTATTTTGAACGATTTTTAGAAACCATTATGGTAGTTCTTACTAGAAATAATACAAAAAATTCGAGAACTTGCGAAATTTTTCTTCTAGAGTATTCATACTACCCTTTCAAGACTGCAAAACATTTAAAACAAGGGCGTCAGAGTCGCAGGCCACATGCGTCCCACAACGAACATTTTTGGTGCCCGGTTAGTGTATCAACGCACAATAATATATAACAATATATCAAAAATTCTCCCGAAATAGGAAGGATAGTAGCGGAGAAGAGATGTCAGTGTCTCAGGACATAAACATTAAATTTTTCTTGTTCTTTTATTTATGTTTATTACACTGAAGTGCTTTTGAATTAGGGATACCTACCTAGTAACAAGTTGGGCCTCCTCTGGCTTTGATAGCGGCTGCCCCACGACGTGGCATAGATTCCCCGAGTTTCTAGAAACGTTCTATGGAATGACTTGTCAAATATTGACTGAAGCTATCCATAATTCAATAAGGTTCATTGGAGCTGTGTGATGGCCTTTCATGCCTTGTTCTAAATCATCCCAATGTGCTCGATAGGATTTAAGTCTGGGCTTCTAGGTGTCCAATTCATGAGAGAAAAGTCAGAGGAATGCTCATCCAACCAGCCAGTACCCAACTGGGACTTGTGAGAGATACAGTTGTCTTGATGTAAAACTCAATTATTGTGTGGATAACAGAACAGCATGAACGGATGAATGTGATCACTCAGCAACTCTAAGTACCAGATTGCATTGAGAGAGGTTGGTACACGCACCAAAAATCCAAAACAGTGCCACGAAAAAACACCCCGGACCATGATTAGGCCGCCATGCCCTTGGCTCTAACTCGCTAGTTTTTTGTTTACCATCCTTGTATTCTTGGTATACTCTGGACACTGTCGACCTTGAAATTCCTATCTGTCTGACAATTTCGGAAATTAAATGGCTCATGCGTCGCATACCTACGATTTGTCGCGATCGAATGCGTCTAAATCATGCAGTTTTCCCATACTGTCAATACCAACAACTAACTCAGAACAACCGCAGTACGCGCTACATAAGCAGTTACCACAGCGCCCTCACTTGAGCATAAAGTATGTGTAGTGCTACACAATTTACACATAGTCCTTACTAACCTTATTTAAGTGACACCTCAATGTATAATGTATATTCGAAATAAACTTACAATTCTATGAATAATGATTTTTTTTTATGACCCACGTAAAGTTACACTTTATTTGTTTGGCCAGTTAGCCTTTGAGTTTGACTCCCTTGATTTAAAATATCGTCTGTCTTTGAATTGTTATGCTTGCGATTTACTACATAAATGCTGGATTCTTTAATTGTGAGAAAACTAAAGCAAAGTGACTACAGCATGTAATTAAGGAAAAACAAACAAGTTTATTAATGAAACATTAAAAGTCCACTTTTATAAATTTAAGAAAGTTTTAGGAACCTGGCATTGTGATGTGCCGTGAAAACTTTAGTGTAAGCTTTTATAATAGAAAAAGGTGGTGTTGTCATAAGCTTAACAGATGTGTTGAAGCAATAAAATAGACAACCACCGTGCGGCACCACTGTTCAAAAGTACGAAATCCGCTACCAATATTTGACATGTTGTTTGGAATGAGTACAGCATTAATTTAAAACTTAACAGCAATTTGTTTATGGTCAGGTAATGAAGACGATAGCTACTTTATTTGATTTATTTCCTTCAAAATTGCTCTTAAGTTAAATATGATTATTGAGGTTCACTTAAATTTAACGAACAGAAGCTTCCTTAATTTCATTATGTGGTCTTAAATGAAACAGGTGTCAAATACGAGACACCAAATAAGATTTAAGCTCTGCTATTAAACAACATTGTCTCATTTTGGAAAAGCTTATCTTATTTAAACAGAGTTAATCCTTTTATTCCGTAATATATCCATAATAAACTTACGATCCTTTGATTATACATCTAACTATTTTGAAAATAAATCGTCTAAAACCCCAGCAAACGTTTAATTTAGTTGGATAAAAGAACAATTCTTAGTTAAATAATTTTAAGATAACGCTTTGTGCTTCAATTTGTAATGGATAAAAAATACATTTTAGACTTATCCAAAAATTATGTGTCTATCTGAAGATACTGGAAAAATCAAAATAGCAGCATGGCCTTGGAACACATTTTAAGATGTTAATGCAATTTGATAATGGAAACTACACACACACATATATATACATGT
Source organism: Trichonephila clavata (assembly GCA_019973975.1). NCBI lineage: Eukaryota > Metazoa > Arthropoda > Arachnida > Araneae > Nephilidae > Trichonephila > Trichonephila clavata. The sequence continues at coordinate 1,553 of BMAO01011160.1, read as the reverse complement.
TTACAAATATTACGTTCATAATTATTTTTTAAAAAATATTTTAAATTAAAATTAACATTTTATCTTTTTATCATATAAGTTCGAAATCAGTTTAACATTCGGGATACAAAAGAAACTATTTTTAAATACGCATAACATCTTTAAAAATCAAAAACTTCTTATAAGAGTAAAATTTTACTTTTTAGCGTTAGAAGTCAACTTATAATTGAAATATACGAGAAAAATATATTTCTAAATATTTTATATTTGATTAAACTGAATCATTGCAAACAGATTATGTGTTTGATAAAAAACTTTTCCCGACACTCTAATACGCTAAAAATTATTTATCTTTAATTACTGGGTCACATTTTCTATTAAGAAAAATTTCTTTGATTTTAAATCTCTATAAGTGATGGAATTTTCAATTCAGGTAGATAAAAAAATGTCCTCAAGCATTGATTAACATTTCCTTCTTGATGAAATTAACAAAAAATAAGAGTCGTATAAAAAAATTTGCTTTTTTTAACATTAAACCTTTTGCTTGATAAATATTTATTTATGAACTAATTATTATAGTATAAATATAAGTTGTATATCCCATAATCAAGGCATAAATCGATGCTTTTTAAAACGATAAAATCATATATTCAAAAATGTTATTAATACAATATTATGATTAAAATTATATTTAATAAATACAAAAATTTATAAAACATGACGTTATTTGTAATGCAGAGAGCTGAAAAAGGTATATTTTTTTCTTAACTATTATTTATTAAACTTTTTTGTACCTTTTTAAGATAATTTGCCTAGAGTTAATGAAAATCATATTAACAATTCATTTAAAAAACAAAATTTTCCATGAAAGAAATGGCATGTAAGCCGTAATATTACTATAAATTATTTTTTACACCATTTATCACTAAAAATTGGTTGTTAAATTAAGTTTTATGTAATTTTAAACTCGTTACATACATTTTTTAGGCTTGTTATCATTGATTAGTAAATATATTTGTGGTAAAAAACTTATGTATTGAAAAAATCAGTACATCTACACAAATTAAGATTAAAATATTATCCGCAACTCATTTATTTGTTAAAGTATGCTAAAAGTCTATATTTAGAGTCAAATTTTATTGAATACTACCAGAGGAAAATTTCTGAACATTCTATTATTTTAATTAAAGAAACTTTCTCTTCTTTACTCCTTTGTCAATCGATGAGATCAAAGACTTTTTTCCCTGTCTTTGCAACTAATAGCCTTTTTCCGAAGCATTTGAGGAATGAACTAAGTTTTTTTTCTAGAAGTAATGATTCTTTTTGAGGAGTTCTTTTCTATACCAGGAATGGCGGAAATTCTTAATTGAGTTTTCACACCTCTGACCACAGATTGGCACTTTGCATGTTTATTTTTACTTGAAGTATTTATTATTACTTAGGTACTAATTATTTCTTAATACTGTTTTTATATACTAATAAGTTAATGTATTTAATAATAATAATAATAGTAATAGTAATAGTAGAGTAAACATGCATATATATATATGTATATATATATATATATATATATA